>JAASGX010000614.1:0-17091 GCA_023334415.1 Phytopythium chamaehyphon | reverse complement strand
ATTCCTAGTCTCAGCGTGCCGTCCCGCTCCATAGCAGTTGCCAACGCGTATCCAGTCGGATGGCCCATGGAGATTTTGTCGGCCCAATCTCCGTGGCCTAACAACTCGCACCTGGCTCGAAGCTCGCTCTTGGGGAATGTCCGATCACCAGACCCGACAGCATCCGGAGCTCGAGGCGTGCCGTGATCAGGGAAAGCGGATGTGACTCGCTCCTCAATTTCCGATGTTGGAGCCTGCTCTAGCTTCAAGTCCACCATGAGACCATCTCCAAACCTGTGCTTGAGGTGCTGAATGCTGCCGAGACACCGCAGTCGACCGCCCACCATGATCCCAACGCGCGTGCACAGCGCTTCGCACTCCTCCATGCTGTGCGTCGTCAAGATGATCGTCGACTCCTTCCGCTGCGTCGAGATCTGGGCGATTACATTCCACATGAACCTTCGCGAGACCGGGTCCATTCCCGTGGACGGCTCGTCCAGGAAGATAATCGGCGGAGACCCGATGAGCGCGATGGCCACCGACAGCTTGCGTTTGTTGCCTCCGCTGAGCGTCCCAGCGAGTTTGTGCTCAAAGTCGTCCAGGTTCATCTGGTGCATGAGACCTCGGACGACCGTGTTGAGTTCCGAGCGTCTCACGCCTTTGATGCTGGCAAACAGCTCCAGGTGTTCACGCACCGACAGCAGCTCGAAGAGAGCGTCGAACTGCGGACAGTACCCGATGAGTCGACGAACTTCGATCTGCTGCGAGAGGATGTCAAGACCGCCGAGAGCTCCAGCTCCAGACGTTGGGAGGATGTCTCCTGTCATCATCTTCATGGTCGTCGTCTTGCCAGCGCCGTTGATGCCGAGGTAGCCGAAGCATTCGCCCTTGGGCAGTCCGAACGACAAGTTTCGCACTGCGACTTTGTTCCCCTTGTACACTTTCCGAAGCTTGAGAAGTTTGACCATGTCACCGTCGGCACCTCCAGACATCACGCGTTCAGCCTCGCGCTTCACGTCTTCATCTTCGTCCTCTAACGTTGGTTCAGGTAGCTTCGGGTCTTTGAAAAGAGCGGCCTTGATCTTGGGAAAGCTCAAGAGGAAGTCGAACCCGATAGCGCACGAGAAGAATAAAATGGCATCTAATGCCAGGTACAGCAGTTCCCAGCCCATGATGTCCATGTCGAAAGCACTCTTGGTAGCTGTGGACCCGCGCAGCGTCGCTCCAATTTCATTTAGAGCCTGGTTTAGCAGTGCACTCCCGAGGTTGAAGAGTGGCGATAAACGCCAGAAGTACTTGAGGACTTTGTTGGCGTCCGCACTCGAAGTTGAAACAACATCTAGGATGAACGAGACCACCATCAGCACAACACCGAGAAGAAAGTTGGCGATGATGGTGTACGTCTGCGATGATGCGTGCTCCTTGAAGAAATACGACATGATGTACGTGAACGGACAGATCGCGAGACCGAAGAGCACAAAGAGAAGCACAACAGCTGAAAAAGTCGACGCCGTGCAACTCACACACGCATCGTCGCCAGTGAAAGCTGAAATGTTGAACGCCTTGATCATGACAATCGCCGCGATGAACGGAATGACGTACGTTGCCAGATCCCAAATGTAGTTGGAGACCCAGAAAGCTGGGAGACTAACTCCCGACACGAGTTGCTGGTGCTTCGAGTTGTGCTCTGCCTGCTTCTCCTTGACCAAGAATGTGACAATGGACGCCGGGAAGAATGCGAAAGCAATCACGATGAATAGACATGCTGTGAACGCCAGGAATGAACCGAAAACAGCCTTCGTGGTCGCAGTCATTGGCAGAGGGTACGTGTTGACCTTGAGCGTGATGTCCGAGGCTGCAGTGGAATCGTCGACTTGACCTGCAAGAGCCATGAAGCGATAGATGGCTTGATCAATGAGTGCCTTGAAGATAACTGCACCGTGGGTCGCAGTCGTGTTCACGAACAAGTGGTAGCCAAGCACGTGGTCGTCGCCAGACCCGTGCACGAGGAAAGCTCCGTACTGACCGGTAACAGGAGTCACAGTGGTCGAGTCCATGTCTGCGTCAGTCTTGCCAAACGCACGCTGGTAGACTTTCTCACCCATTCGCAGACAATATCCATCAGGATCCATGGTTGCAAGATCTGTCGACGAGTATGACACGTTGAACACGGTGTAGGTGTCTGCAGGTGAGACTGATGAATCGAACGGCGGCGTTGAGATGTCGGAAGACCCGAATGCGTGCGTATTCCCACCAGTGAAGACCGAGTTTCTCATGACGTTCGAGCACCAGTCGTCCGAGTCTTCGTGGCAGAAGAACGGCACGCTGTTGTCGACTCCCGTGAGCAGAGCGTCAGTGGTGAGTGCGAGTTTCACATCCGACTTTGTGAGCGAACTCGATTTGAGGATTCCAAGACCAGCTCCCAGTAGCGTGACCGGCAGAATGGCACTGAACAGCACAACTCGGCGGTCACGTTTGGCGATGCGGAAGCGTTTGAGCAGCAGAGCCGACAAGTGGACGAAGAACATGACCCAGCCTGTGAGATTGGCGATAGCGGGACCAGAACTGCTGCCACCAGGTGTGACAGTCGGATGATCGTCCGCGTCTTTCTTGAGCGTGTGCTGGTTGGTCTCATCGCCCGCCTCGGCAACTTTGATGAACACTTCTTCGAGCGTCGTGACCGAGATGCCGTACGAAAGCACTCCGAGATCGTCCAAACGACCATCCAGCGTCTCAAACAAGTCTGCGAATGAACTAGTCGCGTCGACAGGGAGCTGGAACGCGATCTCGGCTCCGACGCTGCTGAGGATCTTGGCCGACGGGACCCGAGACATGACCACCGACACGAGTTTCTGCTCGTCGCAGTTCTCGTTCTTGACCAACGTGAAGTTGTATCCTGCACCGTAGCGATTCTTGAGGAACATGGACGACCCACAGCAGCGTAATTCGCCCTCGGCCATGATGGCAATTCGATCACCGAGAATGTCAGCCTCGTCCATGAAGTGCGTCGTGAGAACCATGACTCGGTTCTGGCGGTTGTTGAGCAGGATTTCCCATGTGCTGCGTCGACTATACGGGTCCATACCGGAGGTCGGTTCATCCAGAAACACGAGCGAGCTATCTCCAAGAAGTGAGATCGCCACGGACAACTTGCGCTTCATACCACCTGACAGCGACCCAGAAAACACACGTCGCTTCTCAGTGAGGCCGACCTCACGAATCTTCGTGGTCACAACTTCAGCAAGGTCCTTCCCCTTGTATCCCTTGAGTCGACCGTAGAACTTCAAATGCTCTTCGACAGTCATCTCGGCGTACAGCACATCGTGCTGGAAGCACAGCCCCAGCGATTTACGAATCTCTTTCATGTCGTGTGTCAGCGAGTGTCCATGAATGAACGCGTCACCTTCAGAAGGAGCGATCATTCCCGTCAGCATGGAGATGAGAGTCGTCTTGCCAGCACCGTTGTGGCCGAGCAAACATGTGATCTGGTCCCGGTACATGGTCAGACTCACTCCCTTGACCGCTTTCTTGATACCTCCAGGGACGGCAAACTCTTTCTTGATGTTTCGGATGACGAGTGCTTCTCCTGTTCGTTCTTGCTGTTGAAGTTCGTGACTCACAGGCTCGATGTTGGAGGTATCAATGTCGACTGGTACATCTGCGTTCATGTACAGCACGTCGCTGACTTTGTGTGAGATCTTACGCTGCCAGTAACTCGGCTGAATCGGGAAATACCACTTCTCGACTGTCCCGTACTCGCGAGGCACAACGCGTTCAAGATAAAGTCCGAGTAAAGTGTACAGGATTGTGTCGAAGAGCATCATACCGAGTGACACGTCGAAGCTAAAGTTGTTGGCCTCAGTCTTTGCGTTGGCAAAGTTCATCCCAACACCAGACGCCTCGGAAGTAGCGAGGGATTGAACCCCAAACGCAAGAGCCACTGGTGACAAGATGCAAGCCCCGCTCTTGGATTGCTTGCTTGATGAAGCCGAAAATCCGCTTGAGACAAAGTACATGACGAAGAAGAGCACCATGCCCGCAAACGCTCCCGTGCGTGATCTAGAGAAAAGTGTGCTGATCAAGAAGCCAAAGGCAAGAACACTCGTGCTGAAGAGGTAGAAAAATATGAAGATCAGCACTGGGTCGCTGTTCCCAAAGAGACCGACTTTACTGACGAGGGCCTGCAGGATGCATCCAATGAAGAAGATGAAGAAATATGTCAAGTACCATGATAAAATGATGGTGTTCTCCTCAACGCCCAAAATCTTCATGTACTCACGCGAACGCGTTTCCTTCTCTTGGATGAGCACGACTAGCACTCGAGAGATTGCATACAAGTACGCCAGAATAAACACGAGAGGGAAAACGTTGCTGACCGAGTCGTAAAAAGGTGCCGAGACATAAGTTTCGATCGGAAATGGAGCAACACTGGTTCCAAAGTACGGTTGCGGTGCTTGGCGTAGAGGAACTAATAGAGCTTCCTTCGAGATTGTGTCCATTGCCGCGAATTCGCTCCATGCATCGCCACTCATGGCGCCAAACATGTAAGGCAACCCCATGTCGAGGAAAAAGTCGTGCTGGAGAGTGCTAAAAAGCAGCTCATCGTTTGTGGAATCAGTTGTTGATAGATCATGTTGGCAGGTACCATTCGTTGTCTTCGCAGTAGCGTCCCACAATGGCATGCAGTTAACAAACCGAGTAACCATGGTCTGAAGTGTCATGAATCCGCGAAGTGCGTACAAGTTGAGGTACGTCGTGTCGAGAGCGTGCGAAAAAGGCGATTCAAATGCTGGATCTCCAAGCGTTCGGGGTACCGCACCAGGGGAGCCACCTTTTCCTTGAGTCGAATTAAAGCGAAGAGAATACTCGATGGATGAATACGCTCCGATGGAGTCGGCGCCTGGAAATTGGTCAAAAACGACAGCAGCATAGATCTTGGGCGAACCAATGCTTTTGCCGTAGTCTTTGTCACCAATGTATGCCTCCAGGTCGGCCTCAGTATCGAAGAATTTAACTGAATCTTCAAAAGCAGGGATGGAGACTCGCTTGTCCGTAGATTCAAAAGTCTTGTTGGTGATCTCGACGCGAGGGTACCACAGCTTCATCGTCTCGAAAAAGTAATCGCGAGTGAACGGCGTGTCAGGGACAATGGCAAGCTTGTATGGCGAGACTTTGCTTCGGCAGTCGGTTGGAACTGCGTTCGCTGACGAGGAATCGGTGCTGACATAACCAAAGAACCCTACGTCGAAGAGGCAGGTCTTGTCGAGGTCGGACGGATTCGACCTTGATTGTTCGTACGTCATATCTTGCACGGTCTTGACGCTCAAGTACATGAGTAGTCCCGACATCGATGGCTCTTGCAGCAGGTACTTGTTTGCGGAGCTGTAATGTTGCTGGTAGGGGGAGATAATGGTAGGGAGGTCATCTGGGATGCCGAGATTCCCCGAGTAGTATCCGTAAGGAGTCAGCAACGAGTACGATGTGCCAACACTTTTGTCCCAACTCGAAGCAGAGGTGTCACTCCAGCCCGATGGAACATTCACATCGGACGTAAGTGTCTTGAGTGCGCTCATGAGCAGGATGAAAAGTACCGGCAAAATGACTTCTAGAATCGTAGCAACCCAGTGTCGGCGCTTGATGACCGAATTCTTCCATAGCAACGTCCTGATATGCGTCAAGAAGGTAATCTTTCGTCCCTTGCGTGGAATTGCAGCCTTGTCCGTGGCATCTCCAGCCATGGCTGATGGTGTCAAAAGTGACAGAAATCTTCCGAGCAAGTTGAATTCACTGCTGAAGCCGAACTAGTGGAAGTTGAAGCAGTCACTGGTGCTTCGATTGCCCTCAAAGGAGAAGTGAGCAGCTGAAACGAGGCTGCTGATGGCCAAATCATGAAGCATGAATCGGTTTCAGCTGATAAATATACCGGAGATGACGCTGCCGGACTTTTGCAAATGTTGACGGCCATTGTCATGCGTTTCAACGCGAGCTGGAAATATCAACGCATGCGATCCGACAGCAAATCTTCATTGTCCTACATATGCTCCAACGTCATGCGAACCGGATACCACCGAATTAAATTAGCATACCAGGAATACAGCAGGCGTCCAGCATAATCCACGACGGAGTAGATGTTGATGCCTCCGCGCTCGATCAAGGGTTTGAGTATTGTATCTCGAGTTCCTGGTAGGCTTCGAGAAACAGCTTTTGAAGAGAGCAATGATGGGATTTCGTTTTTTTGTATTGCATAACCGGTCAGATCGACCTGGGGATTCAAATAGATGCTTGAGATCAACAGCGTAAGCAGCTTGTAGCGTCTAGAATCGATCAATGATTTCAACAATTGCGAATGCTATCGACATGTATCTTGCAAATGATGTCTTGACAACCAAAAAGGTTCATTTATTTTTGACCAATCACCATTAGTTCCACATGATAATCAGCCAATCATGTCACGTAATTTTCATTTGGCGCCATTTTTCGTTTGGCGCCAAAAGAGCGAGGCTCATGGCGTCAGAAATGCCAGGAGCGCTCGTGGACGTCGAGAGCCTTGAAAAGGCGATGAACGAGGCCGCCGAGGGCGTTCAGAAGCTCGTGGACAAGCTCAAAAGCTCCGTGGGGGCCGACAGAATCCAAGCCGCGAGCTCTGTGGGCAAATTATTGGATTCGCGAAGTTCCCAGCTGCTGTTTTTCGGAGCCGGAGGTGTCCAAACTCTTGTGGGAATGCTTCAAAATGGCCAAGAAATTGAAAGAGAGAAGGCAACGGAGATTTTGGTCAAGCTGTCGGAGACCAAGGAAATTCATGCTGCAATTATTGCTGAGGGATGTGTTCCGGAGCTGGTGAAAGTGCTTCGAGACGGTCGTGCGGGTGAGAAAGCGCGGGCTGCTGAAGCGTTGGTCAAGTTATCGGAAAATGAGCAGAACCATGCTACTTTACTCAGTGAAGGAGCCGTGTCGGCGCTTTTCGCTCACGCTCGAGACTTGAGCGGTGCTCGGCAGGAAGCAACAGCGCCATCAGGCCAGGAATTTGCTTTGTCTTCTGGAAATGGCGTTGCCAGCACGAGTTTTAACGAGAGCGACTTCAACGAGTTCAAAAGCAAAACCAGCGAGTTCTTGTCACGGCTAGATACACACATGGATGACCCAGTAAACGTGATGGTGAGCTCTGGTGGCGAGTCGTTGCTGGGACTCCTGCTTCGCGTTGGCAATGCAAGGGAAAAGGAGAGAGCTCTCTATGTTCTGAAGCCCATTGCTGAGCGCTCCGTGTCCTCTACGATCAATCGGCTCATCCCTGACCTTATCAAACTTTTGAAAGGCACCGACATCCATGTGCAAGTCGCTGCCGCGAGTGTGCTTGGGCTGCTCGCGAATCAAGATGAATTGAAAAGTGTAGAAATGGGGAAACTGGGTGTGGTTCTGCCACTTGTGGCTCTATTGCAGACCACGGAAGAGCATTCACGGCGAGATGTTTTCTATGCTCTGTTGAACGTGTCGTATTGCAAGGAGAATTCTGCTGCGTTCGTTGATGCTGGGGCTACACCATTGTTGCTTGCAGCTTTACGAGGTGGAGAAAACAACGAAAAGTCCCTCGCGTTAGGGGTCATTGGCAACCTCACGGAGACCTCTCAGGGCCTAATTGCTTTTGCTCAACTGGGAGGAATTCCGATTTATCTCGATCTCATCAGTGACGAGCAACGGCAGCACAAATTTGCAGTCGAACAATGCTTCAGCAGTATTTTGAACAGTGCTGCAGCACTTCGAGTCCTGAACGCTGGTTCCGTGATCTCAATTCTGGTTGCGTTGGTTCGCTACAGCAACAGAAGGCACCCATTGTTCGATTCAGCACTCAAGCAACTTGCAAAGCTATCAGAGGACCCTCACAGCCTCAATGTGACAGTGAACACGAGGGTTATCCAGTTTCTGGCGGAACTTGCCAGCGACAGCAACTTTGTTGTCAAACAAACTGCTGCTCGAATTCTCGAGTGCTTGCCGGTCCGATCTGATGAGATTGCAGCACAACCTTTGAAGCGTGCAAGAACTGACAGCAGCAATTAAGGTTGCTTGGACAATGCCTCACGTAGCAAAGCCTGGCCGATCTCGTTTCCATGATATCCGAATGAAGTAAAAAGTTAGGTTATAATTTGAGTGGGTATTGCACCCTTGCAGTGCAACAAGACCTGTTCGAACAAGTCTTGCAAGAGCAAGAATACATTTTTTTTCACACGTTTTTTATAGGTAATAGCGGCAATGCTCTCTGCTCCCGTACGTCTATGAAGTGGAGACTACTACGGAATTTCGCTCTCACTGTACTAGATTCATCTTCGGTCTGCTAGCACTTCTCGTGCTGGAGTTGCTGCATTAGCGGAAGCAGATTCAATTTGACTGATGGTCAGACCGTGTTAGAACTTCTAGGGACAGAAAAACCAGACAAAGAGCGTCAGTTGACACTTGCATGAGTTGAAATGTAAAAAAAATCAATTCATGTTCATGATTACTTGAAGTATGACGTTCCCCTTCTCGGTGATTGAGAAGAAGGTCGTTGGTAAACCGATGGTCGCTTCAGCAACTTCTGTGCGTCTTCGCGACCCTCCTCTTTCTGTCCCATAAAGCACTTTGGAAGCACTCTAGTAGCGATGACTTCCCATATCATTGACGCAATGAAGTGGCCGATGAAGAGAACAAGCATCTTCCATCTGTAGTCGAAAGGAATTGGCATCGTCTGGAACGTATCATCAATCGTACCCGACGTGTCCAACAGAAACCAGAGGTTGACACCAAGTGTCGCCAGCAGAAGTAGCGCATGAGGCCAATTCGTACTAAACGGCGAACCGAGCCGGTTAGGGCATCGGAAGAACCGAAGCGGGTGTCGGAAATCATCCTTGATGTTGAAAGCCGCTGCCACCGAGATGTATTGCAAGTGGGAGAAGAGCCAGATGCAGGTGTCTTCGAACGAGTACGGATTTTCAGGTGTGTTATAGTTCAGATAAGCAGCGCAGTTGCTAGAGATGGTAGAGTCACCAGCCAGATATGCGTAAGCGTCAGCAATAGGGCAAAACCAGTCATGCTGGTAGTGCAACATGGCAATCTGCGCAGCGAAGAATCCGAGAAAGATAACAACTTGGCCAATGATAGATCCAGAGATCACCATTGCAAATAGTGTCTTCGGTGGCTGCACTGAGGAAAGCGTTTCGGAAGACTTAGTGTAAAGCATGAGTATCGCCAGGCCGAGCACAATTGCCATGTCATCCCACAAATATTGGTTGTTCGTCAGCATGAGATTGTAATGAGCTAGGGTGCTGGCCATCGCGAGCTGGATGATGGGGTACAGCACCATAAACTTGAATGCCAAAAACGATGTGGCGAGCGCGCACCGACCTTCTCGGATGAGCGCCGGAACGTCAGTGATTGCCTTCGCCTTGCTGGTGAATGGAGCAACAATTGACGCCTCCGCACTTGAAAGCGCTAGTCCAACGTGAGCTGTCTTCAGAGCGCCGCAATCATTCGTACCATCTCCACACATGCCCACGATTTTGCCGAGCTCCATCAGTTGCTCCACGATCCACGCCTTTTGTTGAGGCTTGATGCGTGCAAAGATGAGGGTCTTCCCAAGAAGATACTTCATGGAGTCGTCACTGCATTCTGTTCGAAGCTTCTCAATGGCAGCTCCTGTGAGGGCAATTTCGTACTCCGTGATCACGCGACTCATGTTGGACCCATCGAATCGGGTAATGTCATCCTCATCGCCAAATGTTATGGCACCTCCGATCTCAAACTGAACAGGTTGGCACGAAACATCTCCAGTTTTCTCTTCGATGTCGACGACGGCAATTTGTGGCTTCATAGTCACGTCTAGCTCGCGACAGACATGAATAGCTGTCAGCGTATTATCCCCAGTGATGACGCGGATGTCAATATCAGCTTCGTAGAGCTCTTTCAGCATCTGTGACGACTCGGGCTTTATCTCGTTTTTGAAAAGAGCGAGTCCTTGGAATTCGAGCTCGGCCTCTATTGTTTCTCGGTTCTCCACATTGATATCCCGTGTAATTGATTTTGCTGCAAAAGCGATACAATAGTAACCCATCGCCGAAAAGATTTTCGTTTGGTCTTGAATCTTCTTCGTGTCATGAGCGCATCGCTTGCAGATTGCTTCCGTTGAGCCCTTGACCCATACAACACGGTCGGTTGTCGCGCTGTCAGGAGCTACAACAACACTTGACAATTGCAGGCTGGCATTAAAGGCATGGCGTTGAATAACCTTGAATACTTTTTCACGTGCCGAAGCAGTGACCCCGTCAACTTCTACTGAAATGTCAGATTCATGCACGGTGCCAACACGCTTGTTAGCGAGCCGAACGATAGTAGTACCGTCAATTTGATTAAGCTCGGCGCCAGAAGCTGCAATTAGAGCGGTATCAAGTGCAGACCCTTGACGAATTACCACGCTAGGCTCGCTTTTTTCTGCTGATTTGCTTCTCATTAAACGCTGCAGAAAACTGGGCTTGGAATCAGCTGGTTTCACTTTGTGGACCTCAGGTCCACCTCGTAGCTCATTGCAACTCGCCATTCCCTCTCGCAATTTGTCAGGGATGTCATGCAAGATATTCGAGAAACTGCTAGTGTTGTCGCTGGTAGAATTGATGAGCGACACTCCGACAAATGTGAGATCGTCTTTTGTCAGCGTCCCCGTTTTATCAAAGCAGAAACACGACAGTTGACCACAAAGATTGATCCGCTGCGAGTCAATACAAAAGATACCACGGTTTCGAAGCCGCTGAAGTGCAAAGCTAATTCCCGACGACAGCACAAGCGGAAGAGCAGGCGGGACTGCAATTGTGATTAGGTCCAGCGAGTTGATAAGGGTATCACCAAAGTTGAAGTTATCCTCAAGCTTAGCGTTGTCGACGATGCGCTTGATGAATGCGCCGATAGCTATTGCTCCAAGAACTGCGAGGTACCGGTAGCTGTCCCGCTCGAACTCAAATGTGATGTGCTTCGGGAACAGGATAGTCCGAAAGAGCTCTCCTTTGCCCGTAGAAAACCCTGTGCTTAGCACTACCGCGCGTGTGTTTTCTTCGACGGATAACATTATTGAGCCAGAGTGAAGAATGCTTGAAGGAAATTTTGACTTTGCTTCGTCTTCGGTCATCATCCCGGGTTCTCCAGCAATCTTAGCTTGCTCCTTCATAATAGGTCGAGCCTCACCGGTAAGTGACGATTCATCGGCTATGCACGAGCCTCGCACCAGCATTGCATCTGCAATCATGTTGCCGCTTTCGACTTGAAAGATGTCTCCAGGAACAAGCTCTGATTCAAGAACCTCTGTGCAGGTGATCTGTCTCTTGCCATCAGGAGATACGGCGGCGTCTGTATCAGAGGCTACACGAAATACCTTCACTTTTCGGTTGCTGTGCATAAGGTTCCGCAATCGGCGGTTGTTGCTTATCTCTGACCCAACTTCCCACGACAGTGAGATGAAAGATAGAACAAGGATAACAATCGCGTACACCGTGTACTCTTGCAAGAACCAGACGATGGCGCTGAAAACCTGAAACAGGTAGTACGGGTGTGAAATCTTGGCAAACACTAGCATGAAGTAGTTCGGGCTCGGAACATCACAAATGTTGTCTCCCATCAGGGTCTTCTTGTCAGCAACTTCCTTTGATTCCAACTCTTCAACGTAGAGAGCAGCCTTTCTAGTCAGGACAGATCGGTATCGTTCAAACTCGCCCTTGACGTAGTTGAAGGAGTATCGACTCTTCTTGAACTCGAAATACACGAATGGCCGAGCTTGGCGTAGACTGCCAGCCCTCGACTTCTTGCCGAAAAACTTCGATTTCTGTTTAGTTTTGTCGTCGCTGTCAGCAGTTTTCGAGGCCATTGATTCGATCCGGTGGACTTTGACTTCGGTCCACACTGCTGTCAACGAGTCCGGATCGCCATGTACGAGAATGAGAAGATAGTTCGCGTCAGCCTGACAAGCTGCCGGAAGTCGCTGCCGCGCAACATAGGTGAAGACTTGCGGGAACCAAGCGCAGACCACGAGCAAGAATCCACCGGTGGCAACCGTAAGCACCACGAAGAAAAGAATTCTCGTCCAGGAAAAGGCGAAGGCTATTGCACGTTCGAACTCGTTTGTCGCGTACACGAGATCTGGACGCCGACCTGTTCCATCCACGACTTGGACCGTCAAGTGGTCGCGCCGAAGTGCTGGGGCTAGCCCCATGTTGTCAACGTCTTCGTACTAGATGAAGATGTCTGCAGTGCGCGGTCGATCCCGAAATGTGTTGACCTGTTTAACCTGGAAGCACCCCACCAAAGTGGCCAAAGAGGCCAAAGTGGAAGCGAGCGAGGTATTTTGGTGGTTGGGATCGTGCGAGCAGAGAAGCATGGCCTTGAGCGTCTGCAAGAATAGCTGTCCGGCTGCAAGCTCGACTCAGGATACGCGACCCAACCGTGTTGACAGGAAAAGGAAGAAGCTGTTGTAGTTGCTGCGATGATAATTATATGGCGGAGGCTCGGGTGCCGTTGGATGCGAGCTCCTAGAGCTTGCTGTACTCAACTTACATCAGCACCATGCCCAGGACGACACCAACGCCCCCAGCGTAATTCTCTTTGGTTCTGGAGACGATCGCCTAAGATTAGAGAGTGTATTGCATGCCTCTCACCATGTGAATTGAGTTACACGGTCGCAGTCGAGAGCTCGGCATTGAGGCACCAACAATTGTCGTGCATTCCCCTTGCCTTCCAGTCCATTAAGCTGCTAAAACACGAGTTTCGCTAATGACGTGCTTCCAACCTCGGTCTCCATGATGAACCCGCACGTAAGAAATGAACCGCACCCACTCCCAAACCCGATGAATGTCATCATGTTTGACACGACCGCCACAGAAGGAAAGTCTCCTCTAAAATCCAGCTGGCTGCTCCCCATCCACGCACAGCGCCATGATTACGCCTAGAAAATCACACCCAGAGCTCCATGGCCGTCGCATGTCCCACCCACCACCTCCAGGGCTGAGCATATTCATCAGGGCTCATACCACATCAGCAAACCTTGGCGACGTCACTTTTCCATCTCGATTTTCAAAGCAAAACTTAGCCAAACATGAGCGTTCAGCCGTGCTCGTCGTGCGGAGCGCCGAACCAACGCGGCAAGTTCTGCACCGAGTGCGGGCAGAGCCTGCTGCTTCCCCCCGCAAGCTTTAAACCGCAAGGCCGAAGTAGCAATTCCAGGAACAACAACAATGAATTCGTGGACGCCCTGACGAGGAGAGCGTCGTCGGCCACGAGCGACATTGCGGCCACGCACTACGGCGATTTTCCCACCTGCGAGATCTGCTCGGCCCGGTTCGAGCTCTCCCGACGTCGCCATCGATGGTAAAAGTGTTCAAGCTTTTTTTTAATTGTCAGCTAGTTTTCCTGGTCTAAAAGCGCGAAACTTGAGCAGCAGGAAATGTGCCAAGTTTGTTTGCAGTGCGTGCTCGCCTGTCAGGATGCTCGTGCCCATGGGGATGCAGGCGAGAGGAGCCAAGAATTACGCAGCCGATGAACCGCAGCGAGTTTGTCTGGAGTGTGCAGCCGAACTTCAGCCGATGCAAGCCGAGCTCATTGAAAAGTTTGCAGCGGGAAATCAGGAAAACGAGAGGAAAGCCAAGCCGTTGATCCAGCTGCCGTTCACCAACTCGCTCGCCAAGGAATGCAACCGCGCGGCCAACATTGTCGAGAATTTTTTCGTTGACGGAAAAGGAGCCTCCAAGGACCGGCAGATTCCGGTCGCGCTATTCAAGCACGCCAAAGGAATTGCCTTCATGACGGTCATGAAAGCAGGCTTTCTCATGTCGGGCCGCTTTGGTACCGGGTTAGTCATCAGCAGACTTCCTGACGGATCCTGGTCGGCTCCTTCTGCAATTGGAACGGTTGGCCTTGGCGGGGGACTGGAAATCGGAGGTGAGACCGTCGAGTCCATGATCATCCTCGGCTCGGAATCCGCAGTCAAGATGTTTCACCAGCCGCAGTTTAACCTTGGAGCCGGGCTCGACGTCGCCCTTGGGCCGTTTGGAAGGTCTGCTGCAGCTGCTGCCGCAGTCAGCAAGTCCGGGCTCAACGGGAATTACAGCTACTCGATGAGCACGGGATTCTACGCCGGCGTGTCGTTGCAGGGATCTGTCATCACAGCGAGGAAGGACCTGAACCGCAAGTTCTACGGCCAAGAGTTTGAGCCGAGCAAGTTGTTGAGTGGTGAAATTCCGCATCCGAGGGCTGGCAAGCCGCTGTACGACGCGCTGGAGAATGTGAAAAACCGAGTGGCGGATTTTGACGAAGATAAGAGACAGCGGCGGTCTCGGACGTCGTCCATGTGGTCCCGGCTGTCATCGTCTAGCGAGAAAGATGCGTCTAGAAGACACAGCATGGGCGAGAGGAAGATGAATCGCTCAAGACACGACAGCGCCACAGTGGAGCTCGACCACCAGCGTGGGAACTCCAGTAGGTCATCACAAATCTCCGCAGCGATCGAGCGGCCGTGTGGAATGTGCGAGTGCACAACGTATGTTCCGCACCGCAAACACGTCGAGAACAAGCGATGCAAGCGCTGCCGCCACGAGCACTAAAGCGACTGAGGTCTTTTCATTTGCTCTTCATGAAAGTTGAGGATCATAGCAACAAAAAAGTAGAAGTCGGTTCAAGGGAATAATTATCTTTCAGCTATTTGTCAGTTCACAGTGTTTAAGCCACACTCCAGTAGATCTCCACATTTGACTTTGGTGCCGAAGCTTACGTAACGATGGGAATGTGCTTGTCCTGTTCTGTATGTTCCGGAATTGGTTTTTTTCTTGTCCGAGATAGACACCCGCGCTGATCTGGAACATCGAGCAACAATATCTTCAAGTCGGCTTTGCCCAGCTGATCATAGCGTCGTGCGTTGAAAAACCTTCCCCCATCAAAAGGCGAACTGATTCAAGTGCAGGTGTTAAACAATATCGCAATTTTGTCACCAACAGCACCAACTTTACCAAGAATCACTGCTGCAAACAAGTAAGTGAATCGCAGGAGGAATCGAGTCAACATTGCCAAGCATTCACTGTCAATCGCATGGCAGACCACGACTTTCGTTGAAGTTGGCACCGCACGGCCAATCTCCGCTCATCTAATGACGCCAGAGCTTTGCTGCAAGCTGGCTGCGATACCGAGCAAGCAGAATGAAAGCTGACCACGTTGAAGGCCCTCCAGGCTCCTCTATGACCACGAGGTGCTTTCGGTGATGCGCTTTTCCACGAGTCAACGATTCTCGCCGACTCATAGAGAGTTATCATTATCACTCATATTTTCCGTCGCATCATCAGTCTCGAGATCGACTCCTGGCGTCCCACAATCTCCATCGGCGGCACACCGATCGACACTTCAACTACGCTCTGACCAACCGCAGCGTCCTCCTGGCGAGCACAGGCACTCGGTTGGCCCATTGCCCGCTTGACGCGCCACGCATGACTCGCCAAACCGTTACATCCTTTTCCACCAATCAGCGTCGTTTAACTACCAAATCCAGCGCTCTGATTGGCTGTACCACCTCTTGACAGGGGAGATGGGCAAAAAGAGCTGCTCGCTAAGGTAGTCAGCTCCAAGCCAACCATACATTTTGCTAGTTGTGCAATGCTGAGAGAGGCCACCACCTACTTTATGATACACTCGCCCAATTCCATGAGCTCTCCTTCGTCTCAAGCCCAGTGTCCAATTCCCTTCGAGCTGCTCACGTCTGCAATTGCTCTAGTCGCCAGCTATGGCGCCGCCTGCTTCGCCGCTCAAGAGCCTGCGCGAGCACCTGCTGGTGCCGGTCGACGATGATTCCGCTGGTCGCCACGCGCAGCTCGAGTACGCGCCGGCCGAGCACCTGCAGCTGCTGCCGTTCCGCTTCTCGGCGCTGCGGCTCGCGCTCTTCGTGCTGCTCAGCGTCTGCTCGTGCGGGATCCTCGTCGTCGTCACCGTCTGGTTCCCGCAGCTGTTCACCAAGATGGCGAGGGCTCCGCTTGCGAGCAAGGACGTCGGCGAGGCCGACTACATGCTCGTGCTCGTGCACGAGGACGGCATGCACTCGCAGTGGGTCGAGCAGAAGGTCGAGCGAGCGGCCAAGACCGACATGTCGTGGGTCTGGTTCGAGTTCAAGAAGCACCGATACGTGTTCAACTCCGAGAAGAACGAGTTCGAGCGCTACGTCGCGGCGATCAAGGAGGATATTGACGACATCCGAGCGCGGCTGGAGGTTGGGCTCGATGATGTAGCTGTGGCTGCGAAGGTCGAGCTGTTTGGGGAGAACCGAGTCAACATCGAGCGGCCGCACATCCTGATGCTGATCTTCGTCAAACTCGTGCACCCGTTCTACCTGTTCCAGCTCTTCAGCGCAGCCATTTGGTTCTGGGAAGAGTACACGATCTACGCTATCGTCATTCTGTGCCTCTCGGCCATCTCGCTGGGCTACGAGATTTATGCAGAGGTTTCCAACGCCAACCGCCTGCGCGAGCTGGTACGCAGCAACAACGAGATCGAGACGGTGCGGAATGGCAAGACGGTCAAGCTGCACGAGTCCAAGCTTGTGCCTGGTGACATTGTTGTCATTTCTGAGGGATCAGTTTGTGCCGACATCCTTCTTCTCTCAGGCGCCTGCGTCGCCGATGAATCTTCGCTGACGGGTGAAGCGCTACCTGTGAACAAGGAGCCCGCCATGGGCGTCGGGATCGTTACTGAAGCGATTGCTACCTCCCAGTACAAGTCGTCGTACATGCACGCTGGGTCAGACGTTACGCGTGTTCGTGAAACGAGTGGCGCGTGCAAGGGTGTTGTGCTAAGCACGGGTTTTTCGACTGGCAAGGGTGAGCTCTTCCGCAGCATTTTGTTCCCCAAACCGATCACTTTCGAGTTCGAGCGCGATAGCTACCGTTATTTGGCCGTGCTGTGGGTGATTGCAATTGCGGCTTTCATCAAGCGAATCATTGACGGCGCCAATGCAGGCATGTCATTCGCCGACACTCTGGTCAACTCGCTCGATTTAATCACCACGGCTGTTCCGCCTGCTCTGCCCCTCGTGTTGTCATCCGGAGTCGGATTCGCCATGCACCGACTTCAACT
>JAASGX010000613.1:0-17103 GCA_023334415.1 Phytopythium chamaehyphon | reverse complement strand
TGATGCTGAGCCACGTGCCGTTGGCCTCCTTCGAGTTGGTCACTTGGTTGTTGACTCCCATGCCGAAGAGGATCATCACGAGCGTGCCGAGGAACTCGGCCATGCACTCGCGCATGTGGACGCTCTTGACAATGAAGCGGGGGCTTTGTTTGTACGCGACTGGAGACGAGAGCTCGTTCACGTAGGTGATGTTGTCGACCTTGTCGACGTCCAACGCGAGGTCTCGGCTGTCGGTGGAGTCCGTCATCCTTCTTTGGCTTGGCGAGGGCTCTTTGGCTCTTGCTCTTGTGGGGTTTGGAGGAAAACGGGGAATGAGCCGGTCCCAGCGACGCTGAAAGAGGACTCCTGAAGCTCCCGACTCAAGGCTGAAGGAAGGAAGGGAGGGAGCACCTTGAGACCGCCGACGAGAGCATCGAGGTGCACCTTTCGACCCGTTGACGGAGTCACGTGCCTCGCAAATCGGAGCCCAGGTGCAACATTGCGTATCGCGCGTCCGAGCCAGTGATTGAAACCCCGCGAGCGTAATCGGGTCGCCATTCGCATTCTCGTCGCGCTTTCGCCAGTCTCGTCGACGTTGGGAGCCAAGGGATTGACCGGGGCCTCGCCAGACAAACGGATGGACGTGGCACGTTGAAGTGCTGGGACCTTCAAGGGGATTAATAAAGCGGTCGCGGTCCCGCTGAAGACAGCAATGGGGACGCAAGGCGCTTCAAGGCGTCGCAATGCCAGCGACGACGACACCTTCGGTAGAATGCCAATGCGCATGAGCCAGCGTAAATGTTAGACGCCGCCAGCCATCTCACGGATCCCACAGTCGGCTCAACCAGCCAACCAGCCGACTGCCGGCCCCGTGTCTTTGTGGCGATGCTTGGGTTTGAGCGCCACCCGGGACTTGGCTTGCTCACCCGGTTCATAGCGAGCGCCAGTGAATCCGCCGCGACGGCGACATGAGACCGGCCGGCGTGTCAAACCCGCCCCAAGCAGCGCTGCTACGTCGCTTCACAGCACGCTATAGCCCGCTCTCGCGGCTTGCATGGAGGCTGGAGGCTCCAGCAGCTCTTTGGTGCCATCGATCGATCGCCAGGACGAGCCCAGTGTAGACAGCCAAGCAGTCGACTCGGAGAGCCCGGACTTGCGTGTTTCGCCTTGTCCGCTCCGCTTCTATGTGGCTGGAGGAAGCGCCATCAGCGCGTGCGCATGGTCTGCTGGGCTCGCTCGCGGGCTCTCGCCGCTGCTCACTCCTGCATCTCCCCTCCGCTCTCGAGCTCAACGAAAATCCCGAGCCGCTGCACCGGCGCTGCGCCATGCTGCGGTGCAACATCGTCGACGTGGTCGATCTCGACGGCAACGTGGTCGCCAACCGGATCGAGCTCCGCCTCCAGCCGCCGCCCAGAGTGGCCAAATTCTGGCACGCATGGGTCGACCGGCTGCGCGCCGCGGCCATTTGAAGCTGGCCGGCACCAGTTCAACGCGAACTACCCGCCGTCGCAAGTCCACAGTAGCAGTAGCCATTTAGTTTATTAAACGTTGTTCATACACGCTCAAACGATGACGGCGGTTCCTACTCGTCCGGGTGGTGGATCTCCACGAGCAGGTTGTAGGCGCCGGCGCCAATGACGCCACCCACGCACGGGCCGACGATCGGCACCCAGAAGTAGCCCTCGTTCAGCGTAAACACCTTGGAGCCGTAGCCGGCGACGAGCGTGAACACCCGAGGCCCAAAGTCCCGCGCCGGGTTCATGGCGTAGCCAGTGTTCATGCCGAACGCCATGCCCAGCGCCATGATGAGCAGCGCGAAGGAGAACGGCGTCGCGATGGGGCCCGCGGGACGATTCCGCTCGTCCGTGACCGCGTAGATGCCCAGCAGGAGCATGCCCGTAGCCAGCATCTCGGTGTAGAATCCTGTCAGGTTCGAGATGCCGCTGGCCGGGTACGTCGCGAAGTTCCCCTGCGTCGTCTCGAAGTCTGGGTCCACCTTGACGATCTGCTGGTAGTTGAGCACGAACACCACGGCTGCGCCAAAGAATGCGCCGACGGTCTGCGCAGCGATGTATCCGGGCACCTTCCACCAAGACATGCGTCCGTACACGGCGTGCGTGACGGTCACTGCCGGGTTCAAGTGCGCTCCGCTGATGCCCTCGGAGCTGTAGATGCCCATGAGCACCGCCACGCCCCAGCAGAAGTTGATGCTCATCCACGTGCCGTTCTTGCCGCCCGAGAGCGCGACTTGATTGTTCACGCCAAGCCCAAACGCGCAGAGCACAAAGGTCCCGAGCACCTCGGCCATACATTCGCGAAGGTGAACGCTGCGGGTGACGAACGGCAGTGGATGGTCTCGAATGACGACTTGGCTGCGGTTGGTCTGGTGCAGTGAGTTTGGGGTGTCTGGGTATCCAGCGTATCCTGACTTGTCCGGCAGATCGATGATATAGTTGCTCTGTCCGACCGTGTACTCGGACATGCTAAGCGGCATGGTGGATCGAGATAGCTGGCAATTGGTAGTAAGAAGGTGAAATATTGAATGAGCGCGTGGCGAGCCAAAGCTTCGGCCGCACAGCTCCTGTGAAAACGAAACTCTGCGATGAAGAGCCGTATATCGGGCAGCAGATGCTGTCGCGACATCCTAAACAGCCGAAGGTCAGTTTTGGTCAAATGGCCTCTGGCGGTACATGTGCATGCGATTCTCCACATTGTGGCTTGCCAACTAGAACATGTGTGAGCACAGACACACAACGAATCAATCGATACTGTAGCAGTGTCTAACTCCGACCAAAGTTTGTACTCCGGAGTACGTCGCTAGCGCCAAACTGCTCTCGAGGTGTAGAATTTTTCTACCGATAATACTACTGCTTGAAGACCTGATAGCACGCTAACTTATCAACAGGCTACCATCAAGCTCCTTAGCGGCTAAGGAGCTTGATGGTAGCCTGTTGAGATACGCTGTACTGCAAGCTCGACACGCGATGTAGAAAAATTTTCGCGCTCATGAGCCGGATGGCATCACTTTGTGGCTGCAGATGCTCTGGTGGCACTCCCTCTCTGCCTTACCCTCTACGACTTGTGGTGGTGTCCCCGGCTGATTACCAGCCGAAATCCGAATGGTTCAGCTTCATGATACGGTGTGGCACAGCAAGCTCTGTTTTTGTGCCATGTTGAAGCGGAAACATCAATATGGCGTGAATCCTCGTCATTTGTAGCCTAATGTGCCGAAGTAAGTCGAAAGCATCAAGTTCACACGAAAAAGGACCAAACACTGCTGATTGTTACGTTAAAGCTCGCATCTACTTCATCTTAACTACTGCTGGCTACTGCCTGTAGCTGTGACGGAAGTCCCGGTGGGGTGGTGCAACTGGATCAACAGTGTATACACTCCCACACCGACGACTCCTCCCAGCAGCGGTCCCGCGATAGGCGTCCAGAAGTAGTGGTTGTTGAGAGAGAAGACCTTCGAGCCGTATCCCGCCATGCTAGTAAAAAGCCGCGGACCAAAATCGCGCGCGGGGTTCATTGCGTAGCCAGTGTTCATGCCAAAAGCCATGCCCAGAGCCATGATGAGCAGCGCAAATGCGAACGGAGCCCCGACCGGGCCAGCAGGGCGGTTGCGTTCGTCCGTAATGGCGTAGATTCCAAGCAGAAGAGCGGCGGTAGCTATCATCTCAGTGTAGAACGCTGTGAAGCCCGAAAGGCCCTCCATGGGGTATGTGGCAAAGTTGCCTTGAGTGGTCTCGTGGTTCGGGTCGACTTCTTTGATCTTCTGGAGGTAGAGTAAGTAGACACAAGCAGCACCGCAAAAAGCTCCGAAGGTCTGCGCCAAGGCGTATCCAGGCACCTTCCACCACGGCATGCGACCGTACGCGGCGTGAGCGAACGTCACTGCTGTGTTGAGGTGTGCGCCGCTGACTCCTTCCGAGCAATATACGCCCATGAGTACCGCCACACCCCAGCAGAAGTTGATGCTCATCCACGTGCCATTCTTGCCATCCGAAAGTGCGACCTGGTTGTTCACACCAAGCCCAAATGCACACATGACGAAGGTACCGAGGAATTCGGCATAGCACTCGCGAAGATGCACGCTGCGCGAAACAATGGGAAGGCCAGTTGTCGGTAAGAGATCGAACTCGCTGCGGTTGGTGTTGTGTAGCGAGTTGGGAGTGTCCGGGAACCGCGTATACGCGCTGCGGGTCAGGTGCGACCGCACATGGTTGGAGCGCGAGTAGTTGGAGCGCACTGGATTTGCTGGTGGCTCATAGCCCGAATGCTCAGTAAGGTCGACAAAATGCTCACGGCTATTGGCGAAAGTGTACGGAGGAGTGTCGGGCCGATTGTATGTGGACTTGTCATTGATGTCGATCACTTTGTTGGAGAACTGAAAATCCGACATAATGCGCGTCTGGAGAGTATCGCTTGCCAAACTGGAGTGTCGTCGAGGGCGCAGATTTAAATTTGACGCTGTTGGTGTGGGAGAGTTCGCTGCAAGTTTCTTGCACGCCTAGTAGACACAAAAGCGATGTATAAACCAAGAGTGAGAGCGTATACAGTGCATAATATAGGAACAGCAGGCACTCGCCAACAACCAGCTGGGTATGCGACTTGGAGCGGAATGCATGGCTTGCGGCTGCCTGGTCCGCTCCCTGCGGCATTTTCGTCGAGCCCATGTGGCTTCTGCGGCTTCTCGATCCGTGCAATATGGCAGACATCCAGAGCCGATAAACCTGCAGAGTCGCGAGCGGAATTTTCAAAGCTTGTCGAGACATGCCGATGTCTTGTGGCATTCAGGCAACCAGACCACATTGTGAATGGACTACCTATCCGATTCGTGCGCATCGAAGTCAATGAGAGAGAGAGAGAAAAGTCTATTCAGTCTGTCGACGAAAATGGGGGAAATGAAACTGTGGTCGATGAGAGGATCAGCACTTTGATTCAAAAGTCTGAAGTTTGGAAAGTCTGAAGTTTGGACTCACTTAGCGGTTTAGTAAAAATAAGTGTGGTCGATGTAGCCACTTCGACAAGTAAGAGTCGCGTTCAATCCAGATGACCAGCGAAATATGCGACTCTGCCATGTGGAGCTCGATGTGGCGCCGTATACTCCGCACACACTCGTTGTGCGGTTCGTCAACGATCACAAGCCCCACGTGACTGTGCGTATCTTTGCGGGCCCTTGCATCAAACCCATCGAAATGAGGCATCTTGAGTAGCTCGTCTAAGTGCACATGTAGCACAGTCGCTTGCTCGTCGCTTCGTTGCGCGTCTCTCAACAATTTAGCAAGGCCAGTTTGCTGAGGCATGCTGGGTGGTCATCATTGAATACTTACGCAGATCGAGTTGGAGCCGAGTTGCCAACGCTACTTGCAGACAGAATTGTGTCAATCTCGTCTGCCAATGGGCCATGGCTTTTTACTCTTCCTTACTTGTTACAATAGCTCCCAAAGTGGACCTCACGCAACTTGCACCCGAGGTGCCACCTGCTTCGCTTGCCTAAATCTCTGTGCGACGCTCCTGCGTGTTATACCCGATGCGAGGGGACGCAGAGCTTGGTCGCTGGAGACGCAGCACTCTCTCGCCGATGGATTGGAACGTCGAAAGCGAGGACGTGTCGAGTCCCTTGGCGCGAAAAAACTGGACTAGCTCTGACAGCACTTGTGGGGCATTCTCCACAGTCACATGTGGCGTAGGATCGGTAGCCCCACTACTTCTCAGGAATGGATGTCGGAGTAGCCCATTTTCACCATCGATAGGCGGACGCGCACGATGATCTCGCTGCAAACAGGATCGAATGACATCTTCTAGGTCCTTGTTCTTGAGTGACGGGATCGGAATTGATACCGACGGATCAATGATGCACCGGAACTTCTCAATGATGCTGTGCACGTCTGCGAACGGAGGCTTTCCGTACACGATTTGATACAGAATACATCCCAGTGACCAAATGTCACTAGCTCGACCGACCTACAAGCAGCACATTTCGTTAAACATCACCAAGCTTCACATGAACACCCAAGATCATCCAACCTTCATCTTGCCCTGGGGATTTCGCTGACCTCCGGGTGTTGAGTTACCCTGAATGGCCTCGGGGGACATGTAATTGACCGTTCCGACCTGACTATCACGCTCAATGTTGGTAGTATCGTTCGAGATTGCCTTAGCGATGCCGAAATCGATGAGCTTCAAGGTTCCGTTGACAAACAAAAAGTTTGCAGGTTTAAGATCTCCATGTATGATTCGCTGGCTGTGAATGGCATGCACAGCTTGAAGCATTTGTGTCCAGATGACTCGCAGAAAATTTTCGTCCATGCCGTCTTTCAAATCGCGCAGCCGATCATTCAAGTCGATTTCGCCGTGTTCCATAATCTGAAGGCACAGTTTTAGTATGATACATAGGGGACCATGCCGGGGTGCTCTCTAAGATAACGCACCACGTTGATCTGCCGCTGGCTGGGATCTGGCTCTGCGGCAACAAGTTGAATGATGTGGGGGTTGCCCTGCAGATGCTCCAGAAGCTCTATCTCATTGGTGTACTGTTTGATGCTCTTCTCGTCCAACCGTTTCAGCTTAATTTTCTTCAGAGCATAGATTTTGAGGTCTGGTCCGAGCATTCGGTACACTTTGCTGCTTCCACCGCTGCCGATTTGCTCCAGCTTGATATACGTTGAGCCTTTTACCTACAGCGCCGAGTGTAAGTCCCAGCCCACGAAACTTACGATGATTCCAATCACAAACGTACCACAACTTTACTCTTCAAAGAGCCAAATGGATCGAGAGGTGTTTGCGAGTTGGGCCCAGCATTTATCAGCGGCGGCGAGGATGCTGATGACACGGAGCTGGCCGAAAATGGGCTGTTGTCTGCGTCTCGTCTCAAAGGAATTCCCGCATCAACTTGCAGGCGCTTCGGGGACCGCGCATGATCATATGCGTTTGAGCTAGCACCAAATCGCACCCCTGAGCTGGGCGCGGTAGATTCAGAAAGCTTTCGAGCCGAAAGAAGACTAGATGGCGCCGGCGTTTGAGTTTGTAGCTGTCTTGATGATCCGTTTTCGAGCTGCCTTCGAGGTGTGCGGAAATTTGTGTGTGTTGACTGATGAGTTCGCGAAGTCAGCTCCGGTAACTGGCGAGAAACTGCTGCTTCTTTGGTTGTAGAACGTATTACCGATGCAGATTTGGCTTCTTCGTCTCTCGACTTCCAATTACGCAAATAATCCAAATCGCTCGGCACAAACTTTTCGGGTTTTGGCTCTTCTTTAGTAGGCTGCGCGATACCAACGTGTTAGATGTGTAAACTAGAGTTAGTTGCATCTCAGACAATCGCGCACCGGTGAAGGCGAAGGCGTCGACTTCATTTCCTCCGGCTGTTGACTTAGATCCATCATCCCTTCGTCGTCATCACTACTATCATCATACTCGGACGCAACGACTCGCATTGGTCCTCCAATCAACTTGGCTAACAGACGATCATACTCAAGAGTTAGAAGCGCTCATCATCGAAAATCTGGTAGCACAAGGCGAACATACAAATTCCCAGCGTGCGCGAGGTGTTCAGCGAGCTCTTTCGGGTTGTGCTCTGCGACTTTGGGGGTGCTCGGTTGGACATCGTCGGAGTAGTCATCCCTGAGTTACTGTTGCTGGATGGTGGGATCTTGGAGGTTGTTGACACAACACTAGGATCGATCTTCGAAGCAAGAGCAGGAGTAAATACCAGCGACGCAGTCGTGGGCTGGTAAGGCTTTGTGCTCCTGAGGGGGGTTGAGAACCCGTTTGTTGCGGGTCGATCTCGCTGTGATTCTTGGAACTTTGGAGCCGGAGGTAATATTGGTAACACTCCAGCAGAGGCAAGCGTACCCGAGTTGACTCGCTTCCGCATCGCTTCTCGCTCCGCATCGTTGTATGCGCGGTTAGCCACCCCACGGGACAAAATATCCTCCATTGCGTCAATGTTGCCTGGAATCAGGCAGAACGACAGGTCAATCGACTAACAGGGAGACTGTGCAGTGGCAAGCGATTGGACGCGTGCCTTCTCGGCGCTCGAGCGCGGCGAACTCCTCGTAGAACAAGGGCTCTTTCAGCCCGATCCCCTCGTCCAGCATGGCCTGGTACCCGCGGCGGACGTTCTCCACGCGCCTGCGCTCCAGATTTCGGTGTCAGCCTCGCTCGCATGAGGAGAAACATGGGGGGACGGGCGCCACTGTACTCGGCGATCTTGGCGAAGAGGATGCACAGCAGGGCGTAGCTGGGGTCGTCCTTGAGCTGCTGGCGCCTGCCCGAGAGCAGGAACTTGACTCGCCAGAGCAGCTTTCGCATGGCCGTGAAGTCGGCGTCGACGGACGGCGGGCACTGGAGCAGCGCGAGCCACCGGTCGGGGGACTTGTGGTCGCGCTTGGCCGCCTGCACGAGCGCCAGGCGCCGCGCGTCGTCCTCTCTCACCAGGAACAGCCGCTGGTCCTCCAGCGAGAGCCGCTCGTCGGGCGCGGCCTTCTTCTGCTAGTGCACGCACGCGTCAGCGCCAATACGCGTCCTGGAGGCCGCGAATCGCCCCAAGAGGCGGGAAAAGCGCCACCTCGAGCGCCATGCGCGCGCCCAGCGGCCGGGCGCCGGCGGGCGCGTTGCGGCGCGGCGGCGGCTGGTTCTCCTTGTCGTCGGGCGGCTGCGCGCCCATGCCGCGGCCGCCTCGAGTCGCGCGCGGCCTGCAGGCTGCCGCGCCTGTCTCGAGGGGAAACGAAGTGGGCGGGCATAGTGAAGGCAAGTCAGCGGCTTTTCCCGCGGCTGATTTTCAAATCGAGCGCGGAGCGCTGACCCAGTGCTCTGAACGATTTCATACCAATAACTACTGTTTTAACGATTTTAGTTGCGCACGTAGGAGCGGAAGATCATGGTGAGGAAGGCCGAGACAGCGCCCGCGAAGGGCACGGTGAGCAGCCAGCTGAGGCCGATGCGGCCGAGCATGGGGAAGGACATGTTGCGCCAGCCCGGGTTGATGAGGCTGACGAAGATGACCGAGCCGACCTGGCAGTGGGTCGTGGACACGGGCAGGTCCAGCAGCGTGGCGATGACGACCGTGACGGTGGACGACATCTCCATGGCGAACCCGCGGTGCATGTCCATGTGCGAGATGCGGCGGCCGATGGTCTCCATCACGGGCCCGCCCTGGAAGAGGATGCCGAGGCACACGAAGCAGCCAGCCACAGCCATGATCCACACGGGCGTCTCGCGGTTGGCGCACCCGCCGAAGCCATTGTCGTACACGTTGAACATGGCGGCGACGGGCGCCGTCGCGTTCGCCGTGTCGTTCGACCCGTGCGCGAACGACTCGAGCGTCGCCACGAGCACCAGCAGATACCGGAACACGAACATGGCGTCCTTCTCCTCGCTCGTCAGCTTGTCCATCTCGGCCAGGAAGTGCGCATCGGTCTCGCTCACGATGCTCATGGCCGACACGCGGCCCTCGAGCATCGCCCCGGGCTCCCGCTTGTCGCCGCGGACCTCGGGGGACTCGACCATCGAGTGCGGCCCCAGACTCTCTAGGTCCGACTCGTCGTCGTCGACGAGGAAGCGACCGGTCTTGGACGGCAGGCGGTTGCGGATGTACGGCACGAGGAACAGCTGCACGACGACCCCCACGGCGACGCAGCACGCCGCGCTGATGCCGAGCATGACGGCCATGTGCATCGACTCGGTCACCGGGGACTTGAGCAGGATCATGAAGAAGACGAAGAACGTCGACACGGCGTAGAGCACCGGCACGGACCAGAGCGCGTTGCGCAGCTTGTTCCTGGACGCCATGACCGTGAAGTGCGTCGACAGGTAGATGATGATGCCGATGACGCCCGAGAGGATCGGCGAGATGGCCCACGACGAGACGATGCCCGCCAGGCCGCCATTGAACTCCCAGTTGAGGCAGCCGCCGCCGACGCCGAGGATCGTGAGGCCGACGATGCCGCCCACAATGGCGTGCGTCGTGCTGACGGGCATGGCGTAGTGCGTGGCCAGGAACATGAAGGTGGCGGCGCCGAAGAGCGAGGCGAGCATGCCGAGCGCGTAGACGCTGACCTCGCTGTTGCAGTAGCCGCAGGCCCAGCAGTCTGCGTCCGTGACCTTGGCGACGCCGCTCTGGATGGTGCTCGACACGCCGTAGCCGAGCGTGACGGCGCCGAGCCAGTTGGCGACGCCGCCCAGCAGGCACGCCGTGCGGTTCGTGATGGCTCGCGAGCCGACGCTCGTGCCGAAGGCGTTGGCCACGTCGTTGGCGCCGACCTGCCACGCCATGCCGGCCATGAGCACGAAGCCGATCGCGAGCATCCACTCGGACGACTGCAGGCTCCAGAACGCGTCGTTGTATGCGGCGCACACGTCGCCCGTGGCGTTCACGGCGCAGTCCGCCACGCCAGCGGCGCAGCTCACGATCCGCGCCGACATCTTCCTGAGCTTGGGGGAACGACACCTGGTGGCCACTTGGGGAATGAACGACGTTCGCTTCCGGTCCACCGCACCCGGAGTCAGTTCAGCATTCGCATCGGCGCCGCCTACATAGAGCGCCACGCCGAGATTCGCTTTGACGCGGGGACGCAGAGCCGGGAATCTGTCACGGTCTCCGCTGGAAGGAGGACAGTTGGACGGGCTGTCCTACAATACTCTACGCGAGTGTAATGGCTTCGTGCCTCCGTCACCGTGACGGTCACGGACACCAGTCCGCTGAACTTGACACGAAGCTCCTCTTGCAGGGCTTTGGCATCGAGGTGTCGTCATGAGGTGTCGTCATGAGGTGTCGGGCGAAACCACCAGACCCTGCAGTCCACCAACGTGAAAGCGAACGTGGATTTCCTAGTAGTGAACATTATCCTGCGGTCACGACAGCTCCACGGTCGCGCGGCGCACCTGCACGCCGTGTTTGCCAAAGTCCGTGCGCTTGCCGCCTGGGTGCTCTCTGCGGACGGCCGCCGGGCCGACCTCGATCGTGTCGTGATCAAGCTTGACCCGCGAGGAGGACGTCTTGGCCCCGCCAGCGCTCGCAGTGCTGCTCATCATCTTGTGGAAGTACCCGTACGGCGTGCTCTCGTACACGCCCTTGGACCAGAGCATCACGTCCAGATTGTCGGCTCGCCCAAGCTCCTCGCGGCTTGGCGACCTGTCGCCAGTCGCACCGCCGCCATCGTTGCCAGCGCGAGCAATCGCGTCCTTCTCAAAGATCGTAGGTCAGAGCGAGGCTTCTTCACCATTCCTCCGGTGCTAAGCAATTGCACTCACCTCTTCCTCTCGCCGGCGTATCACGCGCTTGACGGGGTCGTCTACTGCCGTGCGGTGCTCCAGGAACGTCACGTCCTGCAGCGGGTTGTACTCGCTCTCGATGATGATGTCGCGGAAGAGCCCGCCCTTCTTGTTGGTGATGTCCAGGAACTTCTGGTACGCGTCGTGCTTGCGCCGCGTGAGATCTTTCGCGTCCATGGCCGCCACTTTGGAGGTCACAGGCTCGTTGAGGGCACGGAACACACCGTCCGTCCACTCGTCGTGCATGCGAGCAAACTGCCGGCTGCGAGATTGCTCTTGCAGGTCGAGCTTGGCTCGCAGCTCCTCTGCTAGCGCCTTGCCGTCCTGATAGCGAACAATCCTCACTGAGTAGTGAGACTACCACTTTCTTCTGCAGTCTCGTTCGTACCTCGACGTCCTGCTGGAGCTTCAGGAATTGGGCTTCCTTGCGTACGCGCTGCTTCTGGAGGTTCTCGGCTGTGGTCTCCACGAGCTGCTTCTGCATGGCTTCCTGCTCCTTCTTGTACAGCTCGTACTTCATCGCCACGCGTTTCTAGCGGAGGCATCGAGTTGTCAGCTGGGTGATAGATAACACAACGCTTCCAGGCTAGCCTTCACCATTTGCGACTCGCGCGAAAGCTCTGCGGCCGAAGTTTTGCTGCCTGGCATCCCTGGCGACAGCGATCCCATCCCGGAGGTCACTGCCGCTCCAGTCGACCTGGTCGCTGACGATCTGACGGAGCAAACAACTTGGTCATCGAAAGCCACGGAAAGCCACGGCCGGAAAACAGCTTTGCACCTCGACGGAGACATGCCGAGCCCATTGCGCGCGCTCTGGCGCAGCTCCTCGAACTGCTCGGCATTGTGCACGCGCAGCGTCATGTCTGCAGCAACTCGCCCTCCAAATGCCGCATCACCTATGGTGGCCACCGCCAAGAATAGCCGCGACCGCCTATTCATGGGTCGATATGCGGATCATCGCTTCCACATGATCACCAACCTGCATGAGGATCCTCCTGCTGCAAAGCTTACAGGATCTTCCATTGATCCAAACGGTCGCCGCGATCTTTGCGTGAGGATGGCGTCGCGCGCTCCGTTGGATCTCGCCGCTTCGAGGCAGCCGGTTGACCGCAGCAGCTCATTTCTCCTCTCGCCGGTTGATTGGCATCAGGGCTTCGCAGTCGATTCCCATGCGGCGCACCGCGGTTTTCCTGCTGCTGCTGCAGCTCGTGTCGTTGCTGCACGTGGCCTCGAGCCTGGAGCTTCGCGGGCTCGCGGACCTCAAGGACGGCGTCGGCGACGAGGAAGTGGCGATTGATGGCGAAGTTTCGGACGACCAGAAGGACGAGGAAGAGGTCACAGCGGTCTCCGAGGAGGTCGCGGACGCCCAGGAGGACGCTGGCGACGGCGAGGAGGCCGAGGTGGCTCCAGACGGCGATGTGGTCGACGTGGTCGACAGTCTAGCGGCCTTGAACGACGACGAGCTGACCGACGACGAGGAGGAAGCGTTTGAGGAGCTGCGCGAGGAGGAGGAGCAGGCCATCCTGGCCATCGAGGAGGCACTTGAGGACCACCTGGACCTCGTGGACGTCGAGACGGCCGAGCCCGACGAGTTCTTCCGCGTCAACTCTGGCGGACAGGACGTGCAGCGGCTCGTGGCGCAGTTCATGAGCGAGTACGCGGACGAGATGAGCATCATGTCGCTGCGTGCAGACGTTGTGCAGGTGCTGCGTGCCGAGAAGACGCGGCCGAGGCCCGAGCTGCAGGACAAGGCGCTCGACACGAACGGCATGGGCGACCTGGACGTCGACTTCGTGGACGAGGCCGTGGCCGAGCAGTACAAGATCCTCGTGCTGCTCAGCTACGCCTTCCAGTCGAGCATGCTCGAGCTCAAGCGCCCGTACGTCTCGGTGCTGCAGCTCGTCATGGACTGCACGGCCGCGGACGACTGCCAGACGCTCGAGCACGTCGACCTCCCGCGCGTCAACGAGTCCACCAGCAGCATCTCGCCCGAGCTCCAGCGAGCCATCTTCAGCGCCGCGCCCTCCGCCTTCGCGAGCGGCTCCAAGCACCCACAGGTGCTCTACGACGCCGTCGAGACGCAGTTCCTGGACGACAAGGACCACAGCAGCAACGTCATGCGGTACGTGCGCTACCGGATCCAGGGCGGCTCGGCGCAGGACTGCATGGTCGTCGTGCAGCAGACCAGCAACATGAACCTGCTGCTCTACGCCGACAGCGTCTGCTACGAGGACCCGGCGAGCGGTGCGCTCGCGGCCGCCGGACACTCCAAGGAGAACTTCCCCATGTTCGTCCTCATCGCATCGTTCGCAGGCGCCATCGTCGCGTTCGTGGTGCTGCACTACCGGCGCAAGTACCAGCGCTCGGGCTACTCGTATGTGCACTCCAAGCCGTCCAAGGTCCCGAGCGTCCTGGTGGGCGACGAGGACGCGGCTGCTACGGCTTGAGAGCTGGCGGAGTTGGTTGCTTGTACTCTTACATTTTGCTCAACACGGGTGGCGTCTAACTGGTCGATTGTCTACGGGCTCTACTACTGCTGCTGCTGCCAAAACTTCTCGTACGACTTGGTGTGCTTCTCGAGCTTCTTAAGCAGCTTCTTGCGCTGGCTTTTGGTCAGCGGCTCTCTTGTCTGGGCATCCATTGTCGGCATGCCATCCGCGCCAAAGCCGTCGAAGCGACCTGAAAACTCGGGGGAGAGCCGCAGGAAATCGCGTGGTGCGATCTGCATCAGGTCCTCAAACGCACGCTGCTTCTCGCGCAATGCTTGCTTGATATCGTCGCCATCCACATCGGCAGCCGCAGTAGAAGCTGCAGCTGATTCCTTATTGACAGGCTCGTCCAGCAGCTTGAACACTGACCGACCTGGGGCGAGGTCCTCGACCTGAATGCCTAGTGACGGCAGCTCCGAGTTACGCAGCGAGTCACAGAGTTTGAGGATCTGCGCATTTGCGGGGTCTCGAGGATTCTGGAGCGCTTGTTCCCTTACGCTGGCGCGGAACTGAACCAAGGCGCGTAGAAGCGCTTCATTCGTCACACCAGCTTCATCCGCACCCGCTGAGGACGATGCATCAGCAGCGTTCATCATCGAGCCTGCAAGCTCCAAGGGTCCAAGCGCAGCCACAAACTCAGAGTGCAAGCCCTTGAGCCCAAAGAGGTCGAGAGACTCGAGAACGAACGATGCAAGAGCTCCCAAGACCTCAGCTGGGGCGTCGAGGCCCGGGCGGGCAATTAAATACTCATTCCCGCGAGCAAGCAGGTCGAGAAGGAGCTGGAGTGCACGTGGGGTATCAATGTCGTCCATCAACGCTGCGTCGAACTCTGCACGCGTTGAAAACAGCTCAACGAGCATATCTGTGTCGACGGCTTCGCAGCGTTTGCTCTTGTCGTCAGCGTGGTGACCGCTTAGCGCCACAAGCGAGCGCAAGAAGCTCCGCACTCGGTCCGCTGCCGCCCGTGCATCACGCATGCGATCATCTGAGAAAGTCACGTTCGCACGGTACTTGTGCTGGAGACAGAAGAGGCGGAACAGATCGGCACCTTGCACCTCACCGTGCTGCTCAAGGAACTCTTGGATTGACACGAAGTTCTTGAGCGACTTGGACATCTTGCGTCCTCGAATGTACAGGTGGCCAAAGTGCACAAAGTGTTTGCACCACTCATTTCCCTTCTGCGCCTCACTGCCCGTCGCAATCCGATGAGCATCGCACTGCGCGACCTCGTTGTTGTGGTGCGGGAACCGGAGGTCGATTCCGCCAGAGTGCACGTCTAGCTGCGCGCCGAAGATGTGATGAGTCATGGCCGAGCACTCGATGTGCCATCCGGGGCGACCGCGCCCTCCCCAGTGCGCGGGAGCGTCCCAGCCAGGCTCGCCCGCGGTCTTGGCCGTCTTCCACAGCGCGAAGTCCCGCGGGTCCTTCTTGACAGCCGCCTCCTGCGCGTCCTCGTCGCCGTCGCCTGCTCCCTCGGGCTTCCCCTGGTCCACAGGCTCCGCGTCGCCTCCGCAGCAGCGACTCGGGTCCAGCTTGCCGTAGTCGTCGCCGAGCTTGCGCGTGTCGAAGTAAACGCCCGAGCCGTCGGCTGCGGCGTACGCGAAGCCCGCGCGCTCGAGCTCGCGCACGTAGGCGATGATGTCGTCCATGTGCTCGCTGACGCGCACGACGGCTGCGGGCGCGCGCACGTTGAGCGCGGCCATGTCCCGGAAGAATGCGCGCTCCTCGCGCCTGGCGAGCGCCGCGAAGGGCTCGCCGGTGTCCTTGGCGCGCTTGAGGATCTTGTCGTCCACGTCCGTGACGCCCATGGCCAGCAGCACGCGACGACCGGAGCGCGCCTCGAGCACGCGCCGCACCACGTCCTGCGACACGAACGCGCGCGCGTGGCCCAGGTGCGCGCGCTCGTACACCGTCGGCCCGCACGCGTACCACGTCAGCGCGCGCGAGGCGCTCCACCTGGAGCTCGAGCCGCTCGAAAAGTCTGAGGAGCCTGAGGAGCCTGAGGAGCCTGAGGAGCCTGAGGAGCGCCCGAGCGGCTCCAGGCGGCCCGATAGCGAGTTGAACACGCGCAGGTCGTCGCCGCTGAGCCGGGCGGAGCCGCTGAGCCATCGCCGCAGCGGGTGCAGCCGGCGGAGCAGGCGGCGGTGCCACATGACGAGCTCCGATCTGATGGAACGAGGGGTGAGCAGCTACGGATGGGAAGCATACAAAGGCCAAGTCAACGTTCAAACAAATGTCGTGTTTGCCACACAACGCACTTGCCAATCAAACATCAAACGTGAACTGCGCTCGGAGCTGCGAGTCCGAGACGAAGTGGCCGCCGGCCGAGCAGCGCCAGCCGCCGCCGACCTGGTGCCAGTTGAAGCCCGCGGGACACGGGCTCAGCTGGCGGAGGCGCTCTCGGATGGCTGCGGCCCTGCGGCGCTCCTCCTCGACCTTGCGCAGCCGCTCCTCGACCTTGCGCCGCTCCTCCTCGATCCGAGCCAGCAGCTCCAGCCGCTTACGCTCCTCGGCCTCGAGGCGAGCGAGCTCTTCCTGCCGCTTGAGCTCCTCGGCTCTGCGCCTCGCTAGCTCCTCCTCCCGCTTCAGCTCGGCTACTCTGGCCTCATGCTCATGCTTGGCGCGCTGCAGCTCGGCCCAGTCCGCATCGCTGACGCCGTCGTCCCTCTCAGAGGTGTCGTGCTCGACGTCCTGCTCGGCATCCGGCTCGCCTGCACGCTCTTCTTGGTTTTCTTGCTGCTGATCAATTTGTTTCTCGTCGTCCAAAACGAGTTCGACGCGATCCTGTGCGCGTTCACGCATCACTGGCTGCGCGAATGGTAATAAACCTGTGTCAAGCGGCGGCATCAAATGACCGTGCGCTTGTGTAGACGACTGAGACAGCAGACGAGCGTCAGGTGGACGCCGTCCGGCGATTACGATTGAGCCTGCCTTCTCTGCGTCCTCCTTTGTAATAGTTGGAGTCGCCTCGTCCATCGACACGACACGCTGCGCGCGAGACTGCACCAATTCCTTCCACACGCGGTTTGCATCACGCCCATTTCCGAACCCTTCAAGCTCTTTCAGCTCCGTGAACGTAGCACTCAACGAATCAAGAGCCGCGGGGGACAGCTCGAAGCTGTTGTCTTCAGCTTTGTCGCTCACAAATTCGACGGCGTCCTCAGGCTCCCAGTCCAAAAAGTCTATGAAGCGTGTAAAGCGGCTCTTGAGACCGGCATTACGGTCCAGCATCATGTCAATATCCCTTGGATACCCAGCAATGATAATCACAAGCCCTCGGTACGTAGGATCCGTCATCGCTGCAACAAGAGTTGTCATTGCCTCCTCTCCGTAAGGGCCCTTGCCGAGCTCGTAAGCCTCG
>JAASGX010000612.1:0-17117 GCA_023334415.1 Phytopythium chamaehyphon | reverse complement strand
GCTCCGGGCGGCGCAGCGGGCGGCGCAGCAGGCGGCGCGGCGGCCAGCGGCCTGGCGGTGGCGAGCCTCACCCATCACGAGCGCCACGAGCGCGCGGGCGGGGGCGAGGAGCAGGGCGAGGCGCCGCTGGAGGAGCGGCGGCACTGGCGCCGCCTGGTGCACCGCGAGCTGCGCGACCAGCTGGTGAACGGCATGTGCGTGGGCGAGTCGGATGCTTACCAGGTAGTGACGAGGTGAGGTGACGAACGGCCGGTGAGTGGGCAGGTTCGGGGAGCTGCAGCGCATCATGGGCGAGGCCAACGTGCGCCACCTGCGCAAGTGCGCGTCCAGATACGAGTCGTTCGTGTGGAAGAAGAGCGCCAACCAGGTGCGGCGCGGCGCAGGGCTGCTGACCTGACAGCCGAACCCGACCTGGTCTGACCGGCTCGTGCGCTGCAGGATCAGTACAAGCAGAAGCTCGAGCGACGCATCGAGTCGCTGCGCCGACAGCCGGCGCAGTCAGACGTCCACCCGGCCCACCTGAGCGACGGCGCCGCTGGCCCAGGCGTAGCGACAGGCAGCGGCGGACCTAGCAGCGACCCGGCGTGGGCGCTTCTGGCCACGCCGCACCACCACCGGCCGCGGAAATCGAGCAGCGGGAAGCGCGCATCCAGGCGACCAAGCAGCCGCCGATCCGGATCCCTTCCGTCGTCGCCGTACGCGTCGTCGGTGTCGTCGCTGTCCTCCTCGTCGCCACGGGCAGCGCTCTCGCCGGCGTCCCAGACAGCACGCGACGAGCTGTACTTTGCGCGCCTGCGCGTTATGAAGACCAAGTACCGCGACGAGGTCGCGCTCGTGTTTCGAGAACTGTGCCGCGTGAACACGGTCATCCAGCACTCTGCGAGCCTGAGGCGGCACGAGTCAAACAACCTCGGCGACTTCCTCGCGAACCTCAAGAAGATAATTTATTTGCTCGAGCAGCAGCCGGACGAGATGAACGGCATGATCCCGGCTCGGAAGCGCACGCTGGCCTACCTCGACGTGGTTGAGTCGCACATCCAGCGGAAGGTGTTGCCGATCCTGCACCGCCTGCGCCACACATACTCGACGATCCTGCGCCCCATCGTGATCAACTATCTGCGGAACGGCACTCGCCACCACCACAGCCACCGCCGCCTGTGAGCCAGCGGAGCCCAATTAGACTGGCCAAGGCGGTCGTCTGGTTGCAAGCGCAACCCTGTCAATAAGGTATCAGCAGGACTCGGTGCAGCCAACAAAGCCAACGGAGCGTCATGCAGCGGTGAAGGCGTCGGATTCTGTAAGTAGCTAGGTTTCTTGTCGAGGCGGTCGGTCATTCCGTAAAACGCGTACCTTCCGTGTTGAGTCCTACTGCTTCGCGGGTGTATCGAGGTCCCGTCGACCGCTTCAACTGGCGGGGGAGAGACCGTTCGCCAGGACCTGCAGCCGTCAAGTCATCATGCCCCAGGTGACACGATAACACTTGCATGGCTTCTCCTGGCGCGTCCTAGTTCACTGTTAGGAATAGGTCAACCATCCTGGTCTTTCATTATTTCCAGGTCGCTGGGTGTCCGCGTGGCGCGCGGCTCCCAATCCGGCATCCAACCCAGGCAAGAAAGGACCGAGAGCGATGGCGGCGACGCAGGAGGCGCTGCGCGACGTGGACCGGCGCATTGCGGCGCTGATGCAGGAGAAGGCGGCGCTACAGGCGGCGCTGGAGCGCGAGACGCGGCAGACGCGCCACCTGAAGGCCATGAGCGCCGAGGTGGTGGACAGCAACCCGTACAGCCGGCTCATGGCGCTCAAGCGCATGGGCATCGTCGACAACTACGAGCGCATCCGCGACCTGTCGGTGCTCGTCGTCGGGCTGGGCGGCATCGGCTCCGTGGCCGCCGAGATGCTCACGCGCTGCGGCGTCGGCAAGCTCATCATGTACGACTACGACACGGTCGAGATCGCCAACATGAACCGCCTCTTCTTCCGCCCCGAGCAGGCGGGCATGACCAAGACGGCCGCGGCCAAGCAGACACTGCAGAGTGAGGCTGAGCTCCCATGTGCGCGCTCCGAGCTGCTGGACCGCTAACCCTCCCGCCTGTGCTGCGCAGGCATCAACCCGGACGTCATCTTCGAGGAGTACACGGTCGACATCACGACCACAGCCAACTTCGAGCAGCTGCTGGACCGCATCCAGCACGGCGGCGTCGACGGCGCCTCCAAGGTCGACCTCGTGCTCAGCTGCGTGGACAACTACGCTGCCCGCACGGCCCTCAACCAGGCGTGCAATGAGCTCAACCAGGTCTGGATGGAGTCGGGCGTCTCGGAGGACGCCGTGTCGGGCCACATCCAACTCCTCTTGCCCGGTCGAACGGCGTGTTTCGAGTGCCTGCCGCCGCTCATCGTCGCCAGCGGCATTGATGAAAAGACCCTGAAGCGCGAGGGAGTTTGCGCTGCCTCGCTCCCCACGACGATGGGCCTTGTTGCTGCCTTGCTCGTGCAGAACACGCTCAAGTACCTTCTCGGCTTTGGCCAGGTCGGCTACTACCTTGGATACAGCGCCATGAAAGATTTTTTCCCCTCCGACGTCATGCGCCCGAACCCGGAGTGCTCCAACGCCCACTGCCGCAAGCAGCAGGCAAACCCGGAGCACGTTAACTGGCAGCCGATGGTGTGGAATGCACTGGGCCATGATGGTGCAGAGAACGTGGTCGTTGAGCATAGTGAGAACGAGTGGGGCATTGAGCTGGGAGGTGGCGAGGATGCGGTCGGGTTCTCTGCTGCTCCAGCTGAACAGCCTGCACTTGCCTCGGGTATTTCGTTCGCGTACGAGCAGAAGCCCGCGGCTCCTACCGTGGCTGCTAACGAGCCATCGGCTGGCGTGAGCAGTGCTGATGTGAGCCTCGAAGAGCTTATGGGTCAGCTGAAGTCGCTCTAAATGGATGAACGCGGCAGATTAATACAGCGTGAGCGTGAAAATGTGTTTAGATTGATGTCTACTCACAGCACGAAGTTTCCGCCACGAGATATAGCCATTTTGTTGACAAAGAAAGCAGCTCGGATGTTAGGCCGCCGTCGGCGAGCTTTGTTTGGGACGATCCTGCAGTGTTCGCGCCATTAGCGCGTTCTGGATGATCGCGTATAGATGTCCTAGCGATTTGTCGTATGCGCCGCAGAAAAGTTCGGTCAGAATCCCGATCTCGTCTGGTGACGCATCACCTGTACCGTCAACGCCGGCCTCGGCAGTGTCTTCAGCGCGACTGGGAGTAATAACTGACGGAGTGACGTAGTTGATTGTCTTGATAATGCAAATATCCCCTGCGTCAGACAGCGGAACGATTTTGGTCCTGATGGGAATAAATCTTTACAGTTAGTCATCACTTTGTTCGTTATTGGAACGATTGCCAAGCCACGCACCAGCCTTTTTCGATAATGTGAAAAGCGTCCTTAGAACCTTTCTTTGCTCGACAGTCACCGTGGGAGATCCAGTTGATGTACGCGACGTTGTCAGCAATTGTCAGCTGAAAGGCAGCAGTCGCATGCAGCAGAGCCGTTCTTGAGCCAACTGGAAATGCCAGATCGGTAGTTGCAAGTAGCTCTCCTTCGCCCACTTCTACGTGCTGAGCAAAAACGACATGGAGTGTCAATTAAGAAAACATGGCGCTGGCAATGTAACATGGTAACACACTCGCTTCATGCCTGGGAGCTGCTCCAGGAGCCGGGAGTCAGAAAGGAAGCTCCAAATCTCCTGGGTGACGGCTGCAAATGGGAAGGGCATACGCCGGACATTGACCCACTCCAGTCGAATTTGGTTATTCGAGTGTTCAAGCGGATCTGGCCGCGCCTTGATGTCGAAGCCATGCTTGTCGCTAGTCATGGCGTCAACCCCCGACTCTGACATCACGCGCTCAATAACTTGGTGAGCATGGGCAACTCTCAAACGCAGGCTGTTTACAAGATTGGCGGTGGTCGCTGCAGACTGTCGTCTGGGTCTCGGTGCTCCGCGCCCGTCTTCCTCACTGCCCTACAAATGGAAAGTTGGCAAGATTCGTTTAATACTGACCCCTGCTTGGGCAGCAACACATGCAATTTCCATGCCACGTACGGAGAATAGCGGGCGCTTGCGGATCGCCTTCTCGAGTGTTTTCGAAAACTTGAGCTGCTCCTCGACCATAACACGCAGCTGGGCGTTCTCTGCCATGGCTTTTTGGCTGGCGACCTGTTGCTGTTGGGCCACGCGCTGCCACATCGATCCGTCCCGCGCGCTGGACATGACGGCTTCTCTTTCCAGATGGCGCAGCTTGAGCTCCAGCTCGCGCACCTTGCCCTTGAGGTAGTCGAGCTCCTGGCGTTGGCGGTGCTGGTAGTGTGTCGACGTCGGTCGGTGCGTTGGCGGCGCCATGGGTGGCAGTGCCGCCGCGCCTCCTCCTCGCTTGGGCTTTCGCCCGGGGCTGGTGGCTTCCCGACCGCTGCGCCTGGCGCACCTTTCGTCGCCGCTGGAGCTGGTGGCAGCCCCGCTGGTGGCCTCGGTGCTGCTGCTCACGGAGCTGGCGGCGTACAGCGACTCCTTGTCCTCGTCCTCGTCTTCGTCGGCCGCCTGGAGCTTCTCCCAGCCGCCGTCCTCGCTCTCGGCGTCGTCCTCGGCCGCCTGCCGAGCCTCCAGCCGGCTCTTGCCCTCCAGGAACAGGTCGAAGAAGCGCAGCACCTCGGCCTCGGACGGCGGCTGCTCGCCCTCACCCTCGCCCCTCCCTGGCATCTTGCCGAGTGTTCCAGGCGCTCGTCGGTCCGGAGCGGCGGCTGAACCGGAAAGATCTCCGCCCTCAATGGGTGGGTCGCTCCATCTCACCTCGACACTCCATCGCCGCCGCCTTCAACGTGATATTACCGGTAGTGCCACGGCACTACTGGCTGTTGATTGCCCTTCCACCCTGCACTTTCCCTTCCAGGCTTCCAAGCTTCCAGGGCGAGATGGAGGTGCTGGAGCGACGCGCGCCGCCACGGCGCAAGCAGCACGACTGGCTCGTGGCGCGCGGCTACAACGTGACGTCGCAGAATGGCGAGGATGGCGTGCTGGCCGCCGTCTTCGCGCTGCTGGACGCGCATGAGCCGGAGCCGCCCGAGCGCCGCTGGTGCGTCGAGTTCGGCGCTTGGGACGGCAAGCACCTGAGCAACACGTGGTCGCTGCTCTTCCAGACGCGCGAGCGCTGGGCGGGCGTGCTCATCGAGGCGGACGCGGCGCGCGTGGCCGACATGCGCGAGATGTACCAGCGCCACGACAACGTCACGTGTGTTCACAGCTTCATCGCGCTCGACGGGGACGACACGCTCGAGCGCATCCTCGCGCGAGAGAGCCCCGAGCTGCCCAAGGAATTCGACCTGCTCTCGATCGACGTCGACGGGGCCGACTACCACATCTGGGCCGAGCTCGAGCACTATAGGCCCAAAGTCGTCGTCATCGAGTTCAACCCGACCATCCCCAACAACATCGTCTTCGTGCAGGCGCGCAGCACGCGCATCTTCCACGGATCCTCACTCGCGGCGATCGTCGACCTCGCCAAGAAGAAGGGCTACGAGCTCGTCAGCACCACCACCTTCAACGCCTTCTTCGTGCAGCGACAGCTCTACCCGCTCTTCAACATCGTCGACAACGACATCGACAAGATGCACGACGTGACCATGCCCACCGAGTTCTTCCAGCTATACGACGGTACACTCAAGATCGCGGGCTGCACCAAGCTGCTCTGGAAACGCCAGGCCATACCAGAGCACGCGATCCAGGTCGTGCCGGCGTCCGAGAGAAGCTTCCCGTTTCAGCCCAAGGAGCACGATGTAGTGGCTGAGGCCAGCAAGCATCGCGACGTGTGTCTCGAGAGCGGCACGCTTGACGCAGATTTCTTCATTGCAACTGCCAAGCAGGCACGCGCTGACAAGTTTCGCAACGAGGTAAATCGTCTTGATGAAGTTGCAGCTCTCTCCGCTCTAATATCGTGAACCTACACGACGACAGGACTTGCGGCAAATCTTGCGCATGACTATCGAGGTGTGCAGGTCGTCACTGAATGCCAAGGAGAAAGCCGGCAATGCTGTTTGGGGGATCTGCGAAGAGTGGGCACAGGAGGAGATCGCGCATAGCCGCCCAGAAGAGGCAATTGAGTGGTACGTTCATGTGCCTTGAATGGAAGAACAAGCAGGAAATCTAATAGCACAACTACGCATAATAGGCTTCGCGAGATGCTTCGAGCGCGCCCGCGGTGCTCGCCAAGTGATCGTGCTGGAGTATTGGCAAGAATTGGTGAGTACCTAGCTCGACTGAGGCAATTTGCCGACGCCGAGATCGAACTGCAGACTGCCCTGGCGATTGACCCGCAGCATATGGCCGCGGCCAAATCCCTAGTACGTTACTTTGCGTCACCGTTGCATCATGCAGGAACTCACTGTACTTGGGGTTGCCGCAGGCAAAAGTGTACACGAAAACAGGTCAAGTCGAGCTAAAAGATCAGTCGCTTGACCTCCTGCGTTCTTTGTGAATAGACGACGTGAAGTGCAATACAGAATGCGTTCGGCAATCCACAGCGCTGTTTGTTTTTACGCACTACCCTATGATTTTCTAAGGAGATGACGAAACGCGAAAAGCAACGCCATAGCCACAGAACGAACCTCCGAGTCATCTACAAGTCGCTCGTCGATAGCTTGAGCAACTCGAAGTACCAATGGCAGAGGGATTGCCCGATCGTGATCTTGCACACCAATGACTTGCATCGCTGCCAATGCTTGGCTCGCTCGAGACAAATCTCCGACTGTCACTGCTTCTTCAAACTCAGGAACCCATTCGGAAAACTGAGACACAGCGTTCGTGATGCTGTCGTAAGTCTCACGGATCTGGTCTTCCTCTCGGGATAGCTGCTCAGCAGGTATCGGCTCAAGTGCCTGCGCAAATAACTTTTGTGCAAACATCGGTAGAAACGAGCTGTTTTGTGGTGCAGTAATCCGATTCACTGCTGTGGATGCAGCTTCGCTGGAAGGTGAACTCGAAAGGGATCCCAACGATGAGTTCAGTGATTGTAATGACTTGCGGGCAAGATGTCCACGACTCAGTGCCTGGATGCAAGTGGCCGCTTCCTCTTGCTCCAATCGAATGTCATCTTCGAACCCAGCATCTTTAAAGTAATCTTCACCGTAAATTGGAGGCTGGTTCAAGTGTTCCTCTCTTTGTCGAGCCCGCCAGAATCGCTGGATAGTAACAACAGCGATTTTCTCCACTTCATGACGTTCAATATTCTCACATCTCCGCCAGACAGACCGAAAGTAGCGCTGAAGCACTCGTGCGGCGATGCTTCGGGCGGCAATGCTAGCTTCACTCCTATAACTTTGTCGGTGGGATCTAAATGACTCTTGAATGCGCGATGCAGCAGCGTGCAGACCAATGATCGTACTTTCGGTCAATGTTCGACTTTGGTGGCCACGGACGAGTGCTTGAATTTTTGTGACACCCATTTCCTCGAGGAGCGCCTGCTCCGCTTGCATCTGCAACAAATTTGATAGTTAGCCGGATACTATACAGTAGCAAGTTTGTGAACACGTCTGCCTCACTTACCGCATGAGCGAGGGCCACATCAAAGTGCTTGCGCTCAATATATTGTCGGCTTAGTCGTCGTGCTTGAATGCGCTGTAGCTGTCGCCGCCCCAAATATTGGCGAGATGCGCGCTGAATGCGGTAAGCCGCAGAGTCCTTAGACAAACTGTCATCGCTGCAGTTGTTTTTCTGCTTCGACGTATAGACACGGCTGTATTGTCGATCCAAGTGCTGAATGCGATTTCGATATGCCTGCTGAATGACGCCGGCAGCAATATCGTGCACTTCTTCTCGTTGCAGTGTCAGCAACGCCTGGTCCTCAGCCATTTCGCGTTTTCGGTCAATTACATAGTCATGGTGGCGCCGCGCGTGCCGCTGGATTGTGCGGGCTGCTGCACTCTCCTTCTTAAACTGCTCACAAAGCGAATCATTACATGGACAGCACCACAGCTCAAGGGGACGGAACGTACTTTTTTGGTTTCGTCAAGTTGCTGACGGCACAATGACCCACGAAATACTCGTTGCAGCACTTTTGATGCAGCTTGCTGAATTAACTTCCCCTCTGAGATTCCACCGTCTTCTACTAAGACAAGAGCTGGTACTATAGATGCGGGTTGAGTCGCCACTGGATCAGGCTGGCTATCAAGATTCTGTAAAGTGTCGTGACCAGCGTCTTCCCGCTGATCGAGTAGACTCAGCAAAGAGTCACTTCGCATGCGGTCTAGTTTAGCCCGCATCTTGGAAATTGATGCTGTTCGGGGAGTTTCCACTCCTATATCTTCCTTTGTTGAACTTTTTGCTGCTTTAGTTTGCTGTGCCTGCTGCTGTTTAACTTTGTCAGAGCTGTTCGTTGGGATTGGATTGTCAATGTCGTCTCGTATATTTTCAGCAATTTGTCGCATTCGACGCAGGTACGCCATATGACTGACGCGTTGCCGTGGCATATCAGAGTCATCGTCCTCACCACCGTAGCCACTCGAAACATCATCAGTTTCATCATTACTCTGGTGGCTCCGTTTATCACCGCTCGACTTGGGTGAACTGGATGATCGACTGTAATCAAGTGCCTCCCGATGTCTTCTGCCACTATTCAGTCGTGTAGATGGTGAGCTGTTTGCCATCTCTACGGGCTCATATCGAACTACCTTCGTAGTAGGCTTTGTCGATATTGCCTCATCGTCATCGCTCAGATCTTCGTCTTCGAATACTCCACATTCTTCATCTTCGTAATTGTTCACGGAAATGTGTTGAGCAAATCGAGATTTTGAAGACACAGCAGAAGCGCTCAGTGGTCTTCTTTTCTGAGTGCTATTTTGCGAGGGAGCTGTTGCAGGTTTTCCTCCTTTTTCTCGACTCGGAGATACTGCTTGGCGCTGATTGCTATTATCTTGATCGTCTAAGTCATATTGCTCCTCCAAATTTCGCCAGTGGCGATCAATTGCCGGTTCGGGTTTGATATGAGTCTGACTGAATTGAGCAGTTGAGCTAGATCCATAAAGGCTACCAGACATGGGACGGCGCGCCCTAGTAGATGACGACGATGCTGACAAGGGCCGTTGCCTTCGTGGTGCCCCAGCTGTCATAGATCCTGTGCTAGAACTCGCAGTGTTAGTAGTCCCAGTGGGAGGAGGTGCTGGACGGTAACATCGAGAAGCGACCGTCGCTTCGTACGATAAGTTTGCTTCCCGAGGACGTGAGGATGCTAACCGCTGTGAACGTCCACCCTGAGCTGACCTGGTCGCTGACTTAGGGCGTGAGGCACTGTGCTTACGTTTGGCATCGTCCAGCGCACGCTGAAAAGATGCGCACAATGCACCGTTGCGCTCTCGGTAGCGATTTGCGAGTTCTAAAGCTTTTCGAAACCATTGGAGGCTCGCGTCACCACGGCCATTGAACTCCAGTTCAACTGCAAGGTTGTGGTAGGCGACAGCAAGAGATACAAGCTTCTCTTCGCGAGCTGCCTCATCCAAGCGGGCTTCGCCGCCTTCTTCAAGTCGAACAAGCTCGTCCTGCGCGTGGAATATAGCACCCTGTGCGTGCTCAAGAGCTAGGTCATGACGGCCAAGCTGGGATTGAATGGCACATAGATTGAGATGCGTCACTGATAGATTCACGACAATCGTGGCAGGTGATTTCGAGGCTGGTGCTCGGGCAGCCTCGTCACTAATTGCGCTGCCTATTCGTGCTGCCTCCTGCAGATACCGTAGAGCTGCTCGGGGTTTGCCAAGCTTTCGATAGCAGCAGCCAAGGTTGTTAAGAGTTAGCACTTGTAGTGGTGCTGAGATCGCTACGCTGAAATTGCCAGGTGCTGTAATAGCTTCAGCCTTGCGCAAAAGCGCTAAGCATTGATCAAACGCAGCTGCTGTTGTCAAGAATTGCATCGCAAGCGCATTGAGGCCGAGAACAACTTCTTCTAGTGCTGCTCGAACTTGTGGGTTGTCGGCTCCTAGCATCCGTCGCTGCAGCCATAGACCTTGCTCCAGACATCCGAGCGCCTCGAGATCCATTCGCTTCTCGCGTAAACAAGTGACAGTAGAGCGCAGCATATCGAGCAACGCGCGGTCACTCGACGTAGAGTTGTTGCTGTTGACTTTTTTGGGTGACCTTGTCGGCGATGGCTTGGACCGTGGGGGAGACCGCCGTGCAGTGTGTGATGTGTACGCGGGCATTTCAAAATTATCATTCGCGTTTGAGGTCGACGGCGTGACCCGACTAGGTGGCCGTGCATAGAATGCCATGGCGGCTCGAGGAATTCGACTTGCGTGCTGAGCTGGATGGTGTCGGCTATGATCAAGCGTGCATTTGCGACTGCACCACCTCTTGCTGCTGCCTTGCCCGCAGCCTCTTGCAGCACTAGACTGGGTCAGGACGCCCGTTTCTCTTTCGGCTGGAGGTCCTGCACATGATGTCACGCAACTGGACGCGAGCCAATTTTGGCGGCGAACCAGTATTTTGAGCTTGAAGCTGGCGTTCCAAGATACCCAACATGACATGCATCAATTGCCAAAAGGTTCAAAACATCTAGGCACCAGCGCCCGCCGTGTTCAACGTTACGAGTTGCCATGCGGCGTCTTGTGTTTGTGCTCAAGCGTGGCAAGCCGCCGCTGCAGCGCCGCAATCTGCTCAGCCTGTACGGCCACCACCTTGAGCAAGTCCTGTTTCTCGCCCTGCAGGCGCTCCGCCATCTGCTTGTACATGTCTGCGAGCTTGGCTGACTCGTCTCGCGTGGTCACCTGGCTGCGTCCGAAGCGGTTCTCGTAGTTCAGATCCACGCTCATCGCTTTGACCCTGGCGTTGTTGTTGCTTCCGCGTTGTTGGTCGTGCAGTGCGAGCTGCCGCGCGTCCAGGCGGCCCACGATCCCCGACATCGAGTTGTTGGACCCTATGCGGCGGTGCATTGGCTTGTGGGCGGGAGACCGCGCGATCCCCAGTGGTCGAGGTGACGGGGCCGTGCCGTTCTTCTTTGTGGGCGTTGGCGGCGAGGCTGGCGGCACTCCGGTTGATAAATTAGAGGTGGGGAAAGAGCTGCTGCCGCCTGGCGGCGGAGGCGGAGCTGCGAACAGGTCGCTGGCCGATTGCAGCGCGCTCGGAGAAGCTGCAGATGTGTGGTCTGCTGTCACTGTGTTGGTCCCCGGGGATTGCTGGAACGGGTCGCTCGCTTGCTGCTGTGTTGGCTGGAATGGTTTCTCCGGAGTCTGCTGGGCAGGAGATTGTTGGAACAGGTCTGACGGGTGCTGCTGGAACGGGTCCACATGGTTCTGCTGCGTCTGTGTCTGCTGGAACGGGTCCCCATTGTGCTGCTGAATCTTTGGCTGCTGGAAAATGTCGCCATTGAGCTGGGGCGTCTGGGGCTGCTGGAACGGGTTGGCCTCGTCCGCCTGGGCTGCTTGGTCGCCGACGCTGCTGCTGGCGAAGAGGTCGCTGACTGACCGGGCGTCGTCCTCAACCTCCGCTGGCTGGTGAACCTGCTGAACCTGGATGGGCACCGGTGGCGCCTGCTGCTGTTGTTGCTGCTGCTGCTGAAAGAACGAGTCCGCGGTGGCGTATCCGTTGGCGGCTGGCGGTCGCTCGCTGCCCAAGGACGCCGCGTTCCCAGTGGACCTGGGCGGATGGCGGGCGCCGCCCGTCTGCTGGAAGAAGGCGGCGGCCGCCCTGCCGTCCGCGCTCCTGGGCGGGGCGGCCACGCGTCCGGGCAGCGGGCGCGCGTCGTCGTTCAGGTCGACCGTCTCGTATGTAGAGCGCGCCTCGTCCAGGCCGCCGAGCGCGTTGCCCGACCCGCGGCGCTGGCTGCCCGAGGACGACGGCGGCGGCGCCGGGTGCTGCTGGTTGCGCGCGAACTCCTGCGCCTGATACTGGTACGGGTTGTGCTGGTAGTAGAAGAACGCGGGGCTCTCGGGCGGCGGTGCGCTCGCCAGCGGCCGGGGCTCGCGCCCCAACCCGCCGCTGGAACCAGTGCCAGCCCCAGAGTAGCTGTAGCCGCCTCCAGAGCCCGCCGAGTGGCCGTAGCTGCCGCTGGAGGCCGCCGAGAGGCCGCCGGACGAAGAGCGCGGGGGCAGCGGATACAGCCGCGCGCCGGACGAGCGCGGGGGCCCGCCGGCCACGGCCGCGCGCGGCGGCGGCGCCAGCAGCGACGCCAGCTGCGGGTTGTCGCGCGCGTCGTGGCCGGCGGGAGGCCCGTGGCCGGCGGCGTCGGCCTGCGGGTCCGCGACGAACCGCTGCAGCAGGCGGTTCATGCCGAGGGGAGCGAGAACAAGTGCGGCACTAGGCGTTTGTATGCCGGGTGATGGGGTGGTGGTCACAGTACTCAGTCAGCACTGCTGGATGGAAATGGATCGGATGTGGATATGGGCGTCACTAACGGTAGACCACGACACACATGTTTCTCCCTTCTCCATTCTCTTCCCGTTAGCTGCAGATGCCGGACGGCCCCGCCGCAAGAAGGCTGGCGTCTAAATACTACGTGGCGCCGACTCACACGGCGGCCGGGTACGCCATCACGAAGGAGCAAAAGTCCACGAACAGGTACCGCGTGATGAAATAGAAGATGGTCGCGAGGAAGATCGAGATCGGCAGCGCTGGCAGCGCCTTGTGCAGCACCGAGAGCAGGAACAGCGTGCCACCCAGGCCCTGAACACCAAGACAAAAATCAAATCAGTAAGAATGTCCTCCAATACGAACGCATTGATTTCACCCACCATGACAATGCAGAGGAACGCGACAGCAAACGTCGAGAAGTCGAAGATGGCGGCGCGGCCGACGAGCACACTGTAGAAGATAAAGTCACCAAGACCCAGTTTGATCGTCTTGTCTGTTGGATGCATCATACACAATCGTGATCAGAAAACGGATCCATCACAAAGGAGTGAGTGGCAACACACGACAAACGCACCCTCTTCCTCTTCTTCCTCGCGCGCACGCCTCCGGCGGTCCTGACGCACTTGCACCGGACAAGGCATGTCCATCGAGCACGAGCACACCATGTACTTGTGGAAGATCAGCAGCCACAAGCGGTCCTGGGTCGGGAAGAACTTCTCCGCGACTTGCGGGGCCTTCCACGTATCCTCCGGGCTGAATGTCTCGTAAAAGACCGAGAGGAGACTGATGAGCTCGTCCATCGTCTCGCAGTCGTACGTTGTAAAATTCGACTCGGCCACGTTGCGAGGACGGTCTGAGAGCACTGGAACGGACACTGTGTCAATGTGGGCGGGGACCGCCACCGCAAGCGGGGGCTCGTTCATGGGAGCAGCAGACACCACCGTCGCGGTCATCGGAGCCACCGCCGGCACGTTGTTGGCGCGGTGCCCTGATGACGAGTGCGACGACTGGGACGTGTGCGAAGACGAAGTTCTCTGAGCAGCAGTTCGGGACGAGGTCTCGTTGCGAGCGGCACTCTTGGTGCGGCGAGCCTGCTGCTGTTGGCGCTGCTGCCGCTGCTCATTATGGGTGACGCCATCGCGCACTTCTGCCTCGTAAAGCAAACCGGGGAGCGGGGCTTGCTTGTCCTGAATGAGACCGATGAGGTACTTGAGCGGGCCGCACGGCGTCAGCACGGCACACAAGTCGTAGACGGCGAACATGACGCAGAAGATGATGGTCGTCCACTCGGGCCACATGGAGAACTCCCACGCGAGGATGACGCTGACCATGACGAGGTAGCCGTTCTGGACAAACTTGGGCGTGCCTTTCTGGTAGAAGATGGACACGACGCCGACGACGCCGAAGTTGAGCATGACGAAGAGGAAGGCGATCCAGTCGACGGCCCAGCCGAAGTGGTCGTTGACCACCTCGTCGACCAGCTGGCCGCCGACGAAGCTCAGGATGGCCGTGGACGCGAACATGATGTAGCCCGACAGGAACTGCTCGGCGGCGCGCGCGTTAGCGAAACCGACCAACCATACTGAAAAAGATAAAAGAGGCCGCACCTTCATGCAGTTGTACTTGTAGAGCAGCGCCATGCCGAAGGTGAGCAGCGCGATGGCGCCGATGATGACGAGCGCGTTGACGAGCGACTCGCCGACCGTCGAGGACGCGCTCGAGGAGCTGGACGAGTCTCCGTAGACGAGGTAGGTCCTGCGCGAGCGCGTGTGCGTGAGCGTGAGCGTCCAGCCAAGCCCCTCACACAGTCATGAAGTTGAGAACGCACTGCATGGAGGCCGTGATGCTGTCGCTGCGGTAGTTGACCACCACGAGGCTGGCGAGGATCATGGTCACGCAGATGGGGAACACGAGCGCCCAGAACGAGTTGATGCCGTGCATGAGGTCGCTGGCGTTCTCGCCGTCCGCCGCGCCCTCCTCGCCCTGCCCGTCCGCGCCCTCGCCGCCCCCATGTGCCGCCTGTCCGCCCTCGCTGCCCCGCCTGGAATGAGAATGAGAATGGGAGCGCGCGCTGCCCGCCGGCAGCTCCGAGCTGTTGGGCGTGCGCATCTTGTCGTAGCCCACGGCCAGCAGCTCCGCCTGCGGGCCCTCGCCCGCGGCCGCACCGCCACCAGCGTCCTTGCCCATGAGCTTTCCCTAACTATCCAGCAGGCCCACCTGGCGGTCGGAAAATGGGAAAGGAGCACCGGGAACAAACATCCAGTCGCGGTCAGCCGAGCGGACTCTCTATTTTTATGGATTGACAGCGCTCTGGGTGAATTGGCCGCGAGCCTATTTTTTGTATGCTGGGTTAGACACGGCCGCCAGCCGCGAATAGCTGGCTGGCTGGCTAGCTGCTGGCTAACGAAACGCGCGCTCTTCCAGACGCGTTCGTCGCTATTATCATAGCGGCACGCCTTGGTCGCGAGCAACCGCCAAGCGTGCGATTGACCGGAAAGCCAGCTGTCAAGTCAACGGGCCGACGACGCGCGTCCCATAAAATATATAATATATAATAGGCTTGGGGGTAAGGCACGCTCTGATTGGCCCCAGAGGGGACAACGACGCGATCTGATTGGCAGGTTGTGGTCTCACTTCTCATGACAAACTATTTGCGAAAATCGTACGTCTATAGACATCTTGATTCTACTATGGACTCTCTTTTTTTTTTACACTTGGGGTCACTAGTTTGCAGGAGTGGTGGTCAAATAATGCACTGCTTTTTGGTTAGGTTTTATGACAAAAAAACTCGAATCAGTGCAGAGCGCGAAAGACGACGTTTAGAGCACCTATGCACAGGCGCTTTTTCGCGAAAAAATAGCAGCTATTTAAACAAATCCAAAAATACTTATTCAAAAACTATTTTTTCGATAAGTAGCGCCTAGCTGCGCAGCTGCTCCGTCACTTCGGTGCTCGCGCTCAAGCCGCCCGCCACTCGCCTCGCGACCCGCGGCGCCCGCGCGGGCGCCGCAACGGCGTTCGCGCTCTTCGCCATCGTGCTCGAGTTGAGGCTCAAGGGCTTCAGCATCAGGCTCGCGCAGGTCGGCTCCACCCGGGCCGATGGACGCGGCGCCGAGCGGCTTGGGGTCGATGTTGTCGAAGATGTCGCAGGCGGGGCGGCCGTAGGAGCGCTCAATGATGGCGAGCACCTCATCGAGCGGCTTGGCGGGAGCCCTGCAGCTCAGCGGCGCACGAGAGCCTCTCACTGCCTCTGAGGCTCGGCCAGCACGACATTCCGGCCAGGCCCATCGGCCACTTGGACTTGCCACGCGCATGATGCGATGGACGCTGTTGACGGACGACGAGATCAGGCGCCCGGCGCTGCTGGCGGCTCGAGACAATTGATGATTCATTGCGTTGTTGGCACCGAAATTTTCGCTTTGTGCCCCAACGGGTGCACAGCAGGCGACAGAATGCTAGCGTGGCGGGGCTTCACTGCGCTGTGCTTAGGTCGGTTTGCTGCATGATCCACCGGGATCGACGGTCAGATGGGGATGATCAGCCGGCTTTCAAAGTCCGTCGAGTGCAGGACCTTGGCAAAGTCCTCGTAGGCGAGAAAGTCCTTGCTCGGGGCGGACGAGGCCTCGTCCAGCACGCGCGCCGCCACGAGCTCGATCGTCTGGCGGACAGGGCCGGGATTCGTCACTCGCCCGCGTTTGAACTGGCAGCACGGGCAACGCACCTCTTGGCGAGCGGCCTCGATCTCGGCGGGGTCGCTCCTGCCGTCGTCTGTCGGGGACTGGTATACGAGCTGTAGGTAGCTGCGCAGGTCGCTCCCCGAAATCTTGCCGTCGCCGTCAAAGTCGTGCAGTCGGAATGCTTCTGAGGGGGAGGGAGAATAGGTGCCATCAAGAAGTTCGTGAGTTGGCTTGACCTACAATTAGGCAGAATCATGCTGGAGCTGAATGAACACCTCGGATCTTGGCGTCAGCAGAGCTGTGGTAGCTGAAGGCGTGTGCGAAGCGGACGAACTCCTACTCTCTCGGAGTCAGCCTAATCGTCAGAGTCGCTCGCTCGCCCGCCAGACGAGAGATCATGAAATACATTGAATGAGATCGAGCCATCCGACGTTGAATCGAGGCCGCGGAAGAGCTGGTCTCGCAGCGGACTGAGCGCAATGCCTATGTTACCCCCGTTAGCCTCGCGACGGCCGGATCGTACGCTCTCAGTTGGTGCGCACCTGGAATCGCGTAGAACTCGTCCTTGCTCATGCTGTTGCCGCGCGCGAGTTCATGAAACTTCCGGCGCAGACGATAGATCTCTGCGAGTGGGACTTTTCCAACGAGGGGTTTTGTTGGCGAGCGCCTTCTTGCCTGTATCAAGCAAGCAAGGCGACCTACGGGCTGTCATCATGCGGATCTCCTCGATCGCCTCGTCATCGAGATCGCAGTCGGCAGGCTTCTCGGCGCTCGTTGACTGACCCATCGGATCGCTAAATATGGAGGTTTCGACCAGACTTGCTGCTCAACTCCTGCATGAGCAAGTCGTTCCAGAAGCTCTCAAGCTACACACTGGTCCTCAACAGTGCGTCACGAAGAAGCTGTCATGACGTGTCTGTCGATGACCGAGCTCGGGACACGCAGCACCAACAACACCACAGGGTGCATTAGAAAGCACCCAATGACCTCATCCACGAATGCTGGAGTGCGAGCTGATGCCGTCCTGCGATCGCAATGGCTGCTGTAACATGACTGCAGTG
>JAASGX010000611.1:0-17141 GCA_023334415.1 Phytopythium chamaehyphon | reverse complement strand
GTGGGATGAGATGTAGGATCGTTCGATGGAGCATGGTTGTGCAGGGTTTCTTTTCCTGTATACACAACTGATCAATTGTTGTCCACAGAACGCACTACCTGTAGTTCCATCTTGCAATTGCATTTCCGAGATGACGCGTGCTTTTTTATCCGCTGTTCTTCAGTCAAGTTTCGAGTGTTTCTCAGTAGTCCATGTCGATCACAAGCAAGAGTGATTCTCTTCTTCTCTCCGGAGTTCGATCGTTTGACTACCACAGCATATCCATGCGGCATTGAAAAATCATCAACAGCATTTATTGCCTCCTCCCATGTCTCAAACACACCTCCTTCGGCTATGCACGGTAGGTAAAATCTAGAATCTGGTAGCTGTGGTTCATCTGGTTCATGCTGAGTTCCCGGTGTAATTAAATCTTCAATAGCACTTCCGGTAGCTTGGTCGGAAAGAGCTACGCCGCATGTAAGCTCTGCGATGGACAGCATTCAAAGATCAGCGTAAGTCTTCGGCAGCGATGACTGTTTAAAGACTGAACCAGCACAACCTACATCATCCAAAACAACGGGCCGTATCAATGCCGTCTTTGGCCGCCCAAAAATATGTTGTGAAACCCCTTCGGAATCGTCACTCCCCCCGCGCACAATGCCACCGCCCAAAAATATGTCGAAAAAGTCTACACTACTGTATCTTGGTCTGCCGGGGATCATCACATACCCGGCGCACCACCACAATGCTGTCCTTGGTCTGCCGGGGGTCATCACTTCCCCGGCGCACCTCCACGCCGACGCTCCATGCTCTGCCGCACCACGCTGCCGCTCCTTGGCCCGCACACCGCGCTGGGGGGAAAGCCTTCAGACAAAGGCTACCACCGACAAGCCGGCACGCGCAGAGCTTACCTGGCTCCCCAGCAAAAAATAGAGATCTAGATGTATATTACATGTATAGTATACATATAGTGGTGTGTCCGGAGCGGCAACTGGCGTGTCCGGATCATCTCCCGTGATGAACTATTCTATGGGAGATACCATTACCTGGAGGCAGAGGACAACCTGGTGATGGTCGCAGCCAGCAGACCTGCGGGCTCACGGCAGTGCGGGTTTGAGTGAATGCGACAGCGGCACACCCGTGGCAGTGGGCTGGAGTAGTGGGTGCACTGCACCAAGCATCAGCCGCACAAAAGGCGTGCCGAGGTAAGCGTTCGGCAAAGTGTGGATGGTGCTCTCGCGAACACGTACGATGATCTGTACATCTGTGCTCGACCACAGCGAGCCACAGGAAATGACACACGATCCCAATAGGCGACTCAAAATCTCTTTAACAACGCCTGGCTCGCTTGAGATTAGCAGCCCAAGTAAAGTGTCGAAGCAAGTGGATTGGTACTACCGGTACATGGTGTTGGCGGTCTGGGGCCGCGCGTCATCGCGGGGCAGGCGCTTCGGGGCTATCCGTGGGATGATGAAGCGGCTGGGTGTGTGGTCGCAGCTGACCGGGCGGCAAACAGACAGGGGATAGTCGGAAGGACTCGTCCTGGAGGCACGACGGGCGGTCAGTATGCTGAGCGCGCTCACTCCGACACCCATGCTGGAGCTCAGCTGCAGCTCCCAGCGTGACACGCCGAGCTTTCGCCACAGAGCGGGGTTGTCAGCGGCGCGGTACCACCTGAACGCGGCTTGAGACGCAAAGCAGAGGCTGCGGACGTCCAGGAAGGACAGGGTGCGCTCTCGAAGCTGCTGAGAGAGTTGCAGTTCACTGCAAGACATCGAGCCGATTGCAGACTTGGATGTGTTGCTGCCGATCCGCACATTGTCTTCGTTCGCAGTGGCGAACTCCTGCTTGACCCTGTCGTCAATCGCTTCGTCCTCGGCCAAGTCTCCGTATCGGTTTTTGGCAGCCAAGTTGCACTCGCGGCGCACCAGCAGTTGAACAAGACGGTAATGGCCTTTGCGGGTTGCAAAGAACAATGGCGTCTCGAGGTCGCGGGTGCGCGAATTAATGTCGGCCCCGCGGTCGAGGAGGCATTCAGCAACACGAGCATGACCTCCGTAGCTTGCGAGATGAAGAGGTGTCTCAAGTGCATCGTTTCGGGTGTCAGCGCTCCAGCCAAAGTCTAGCAGGAGTTGCAGCGCCTCGAGGTGTCCGCGCGCTGCTGCATGGTGCAGAGGCGAATATCCGTGCTAGATCCCAAAGCCAAGTACATTTAGTTGCTGAGCAAAACGTGGTACTCACGGATGTACATAGCGTACCATTCCTCGACATCGGTCCTTGTCAATCATGTTTTGGTGAAGTAGCAAGTAAATCGCTCGATAGTTGCCCTTTTCGCTTGCGACGAGAAGTTGCTCATGAAGCCTGCGCTCATCTGCGTGGAGGAAGGCAGCAACGTGGCGACATCCGTCGATAACATCTCGCTGCTTGGTCATTGACACAACGTTCATCTCGTGGCTTCCAGTGTGTTTGAGCTCGTCTCCACGTGTCGGGCTATATTAGGGTGTGCCTCGTTTGGCACGAAGGAATTCTGCATACACGAATAAAAGCATTTTACGCCATCATTAGAACGAAGGCGCCAACGAGCTCGAGAAAGTGATTGCAGGCAGTGATCAAATTTTGGTAGCCTCTGTAGAAGAAAGATATACAATGGTGTGCAGTTGAGAAAGCGAGCTGCTGGAGATTGAACGCAAGCATCTCGGCACCAGCGACGGTCGTCACAATTCCCGGTCCACGCGAGTGGAGCAGATGAGCCCCTTGTCCGATACGCGGGCCGACGTCTCGGCGCGGAAGTACTCGCCGTCGGCCGCCTTTATCCGGAAGCGGACTGTGAGCATTAGCACCTCGAGTTAGCGACTGGCCGTTCCGTTCTCCATCACTATCACGTACATCTTCGTGACTCGCTGACGGCCGAAAGCTTTTGCAGCGTGGCGCGCACCTCTTGGACGTTTTCCTGCAGCAACGACAAGGCAGACAACATTAGAAATTTCAGCTCGGTATCTGTTCCTCGCAGCTGCACGCTGTTTTAGAGACAGCACATATCAGTACGCACCGGGTGCACAAGGTCCAGGAAGCTCGTCTGGCCGGGTACGAGCTGGTGGCTTTGATAGCCAAGCACACGCGAGTAGGCCGAGGACGTGTAGAGCAGCACGGCAGACGGCTCGGACGCCACAAGCGCGAGGAGATCGGCGCTCTGCTCGCACATCTCGCGGTACATGTGCAGCTGCGCGACCTCCTGCTTGAGCGACTCGACGAACTCCTTTTTGCGCAGGCGCGACTTGCGAGAGTGGTCGCGGTTGCGCTCTCGGCTCTTGGCCTCCTTGATGAGCGCGAGCTTCTCGTCCTCGTTGAGGTTGTCAAACGTGTGCGGGTTCTCCTTCATGCGCTGGGAGAAGATCTCGGGCGGCAGCGTCTGCGATGTGAGGTCGAAGCGGCCGAGCGCCGAGGGCGGGACCACGGGCGGCTGCACGCCCACGGGCTTGAAGCCGAGGCCGCCGGCCGAGAAGCCCGAGGCCGGGTCGTACATGCGGTTCATGTCGCCGAACGCGAGCTCCGTGTTGGGGTTGTACATGTTGCCGGCGGGCGGGGCGCCGAACATGTTGGCGGGTCCGCCGAGGCCGCTGCCGATGCCCGCGGGCAGCGTCATGGAGGTCACGTTGGGCACGTTGGAGGGCCCCGCGTTCTCGTCCAGTTCGCCCATCATGCCGCCACGCTCGCGCACGATGTTGTCGAAGTACGCCTGGTTGGCCTGCATCTTGGCCACGTCGGCGTTCATGCCGTTGAAGGCCGCGGCCGCCGCCATCTGCTCGTCCGTCGGCACCTCCAGCTTGACGCCCATGAGCCGCGCGTACTCCTCCATGGGGTCCACGCCGGGCGCGCCCTGCTGCGCGGGGTCCAGCGGCGCCAGCCCGGGCACGTACACGCCGGGGAAGAGCGGCTGGGGCTCCATCTGCGGCTGCGGCTGGCCCTGCGGCGGCGCGGCGCCCCTCTGCTGCGGCTGCTGGCTGTGCGCGTACACGTCGGCCAGCAGCGCGTCGTCGTGCATGGCCATGTCCACGTCGGCTTCGCGCGCGCTGTAGTCCATGGCGGAGGCGCTGGAGCCTGGAGCTCTGGAGTCTGGAGCGTGGGAAGGAAGGGAAGCGCGGCGCGGCAGCGGAAACGCGGAGTGAGAGAGTTGACTCGCGCCCAGTATGGGGCCGGGTGACTCGAGGGCTCGCAGCAGTCCATGTGGGTTTTCTATGCCCCGCGGCGGAAGTGTTGCGAGAAAGTTACTCGACCGCGAGGTTCGGGACCTTCGGGACGCGTTGTGCGGCTGGCCCTCGTCCAAGACAAGGCAGGCAGGCAGGACAGACAGACCGACGGAACGACAGCCGCGAGCGAGGGAATCCAGCATGTCGTCGGGCTTCGGGTTCAAGGGCCGCGAGGGCCGGTGCTACCGCTTCTGGAAGGACGTGGAGGAGTGCAGCGTACGTGGCTGGCTGGCTCGCTGCCTGCTTGGATACATACGGAGGAGGGGCGAGGGCTGACTTGGTTTACATGAACGTGCGTGGACTGCGGACGCGCAGCGCAACACCGAGGTGGCGGGCCAGTGCACGCAGCAGGTCGAGGACTACGTCGAGTGCCTGCACCACAAGAAGGAGGTGCGTGCGTGCGTGCGTGCGGTGCTCGCTCGCGCTCGAGCAGCTGCCGACCCCGTCAGTGCTGGGATCCTAACGCTCTCGCCTCGCTCGCCGTCTAATGCCGCGCAGCTCTCGCGCATGAACGCCGTGCTGGCGCAGAAGGAGAAGAACGAGCGCCACGGGGGCCATGCCGCCGACGGCCACGGGCACTAGCGCGGCCGCTGTAGCTATCCATAGCAGAGGGCTAACGGGAAATCGAGGACCGACGACGCACGTTTCTTGCCTCCAACATTGCTGCCTCCCTCGCCTTGTCAGTGGTTTCTGCTGCTCAAGCGCTCGCGTCGCCCATGATGCTCTCGCCTCTTGTCGGCACGGCAGCCCACCACACACAGCGCGTCGATTGCTCCGGCTAAGTGCGATCCGACGCGAGAAGTGCAGGCGCAGCACCAGCGGACGCCCGAGAAAAGATCGAAGCTCGACCCGACCTGGCGAGGTGACGTGGATGGCATGGACGCGTACGAGGAGCTGCAGTGCATCGGGCGCGGCAGCTACGGGTCGGCGCACCTGGTGCGCGAGCGCGGGTCCGGGGCGCGCTTCGTGGTCAAGAAGATCCCCATGGAGCTGCTGTCGGCCAAGGAGAAGGCGCAGTCGTTCCGCGAGGTGGAGCTGCTCGCCAAGCTCAGCCACCCGAACGTGGTCGAGTACAAGGAGAACTTCGTGCGCGGAGACGTGCTGTACATCGTCATGGCCTACTGCGACGGCGGCGACCTGGCCGGCCGCGTGCGCGAGCGCGCCGACGCCCGCGCATTCTTCGACGCGCCACAGATCCTCGACTGGTTCGTGCAGATGGCGCTCGCCATCAAGTACCTCCACGAGCAGCGCGTCCTGCACCGCGACCTCAAGGCCAGCAACGTGTTCCTCACCACCGAGAACGTCGTCAAGCTCGGCGACTTTGGCATCGCCAAGACGCTCGACTCGACGCTCGACCAGGCGCGCACCGTCGTCGGCACGCCCTACTACATGAGCCCAGAGGTCTGCGAGAGCAAGCCCTACGGCTACGCGAGCGACGTGTGGGCGCTCGGCTGCGTGCTCTACGAGCTCGTGGCACTGCGCCACGCGTTCGACGCGCCCAACATCCTCACGCTCATCCTCAAGATCGTGCAGCAGGATGTACGCAACAAGCTTTCCTGCCCCGCTTGCCAACGGATGGCTTTGCCGCTAACGATAGTTACGTTGCGTATTGCGGCAGTTCTCGCCCATCCCAGAGCACTACGACCCGCAGATGCACGAGCTGCTGCACCGCTTGCTTGACAAGTCGCCCGAGAAGCGGCCGACCATGGACCAGATCCTGGCCATGCCCTACATCCGCAATCACATGCAAGGTATCCAAAATGACGACTGGCAGTCTCGATCTGCTCGGTAGACAGCTAAACTAATTGCCCGCTTCGCCAGGTTTTGTGGCGTCCGGAGGCTCGCTGAGGATGAACCCGGAGGCTCGCCGCCCACCTGGAGTCATCAAGCGACGAGTGCACCCCAAAAACACACCACGCCGGGGCTCCGGCGACCGTAGGCGGCTTCGAGGCCTATCGGCAAACCAAAGCATCAACGTCAGCGTCAGCTCAAGTGGGGTCCACTGGCCGACTCCGTCGTCCCCCATGACCTCTCACGGCCTTCACCATGACCCACCATCTCCTGTTCGGTGGATGCCAATCACCCCAGTCGATGCCGACGACGATCAAGTGGTTCATCTACACAACGATGATTTAGAGCTAGTGGAGGCAAGTATCCTCGAGGAGTCACAGCTCAATCTTCGCTTGCCTGAGCGCAGCATGACACCGGAACCGCTGGCTGTTGACCCAGGGACACCAGGCAACGACGTGGAGGAAGATATTCACGTCGAAATGAAAAATGGTTCAGGAACGGCGTTCTCACTGGTGGCTCCGCGGACGAGAACCAAGTTGAGTGCGTGGGGCAGCAATACCACCCAAACGACCTCCAATGGAGGTGGCGGAAGAGAAGTCAAGGAAGAGGAAGACGACATGGATTCGCGGTTTCACGCCGAGGCGCAGGAGCTAATGAACCCGAACTTCCAGAGTGAGTACAGCGACGAGTGCATGGATAGCCTGCAGATCTACTACGGATCGCAGCTACAGTCCCACCGAAGGAGCAGCGACGATGCAGCGCTACCAGCAATTCCAGCTGCTTTACCAAGTGCCCCAGCACCACCTTTGGCGACCGCTAACAGTGGCGACGAGACACTCATTAACGCTCCAAGATGGGGAAGAAGGAGACATTCAATCCCTCGCGATATCAATCAACCCTTTGACAACCTATCGCTCATCAAGCGGGAGCGTAGCATTAGCGGTGATGCTAGCAACATTGACGACAGAGAAGACGCCGAAAGCGTAGCCGCTTCTCTAACGGAGAGCGGTATCCTCAGAGAGCTGGAAATGGAGGCTGAGAGCTCAGGGGCCGAAAGCGGTGACGGAGATTCATCGCTGGGCGAATATGACGCCGAGGAGAATTTCTACAGCGACGACTCGGACTTCTACGAAGACAATGCTACGCAGTATAGCGACGACTTTGATGACTCGGACGCCGAAATCATAGAGTACGCCAACGACGAGTTTATGCCTGATGATGTCTCTGGAGCACCTGAGCTGCGATCTTTCCAAGCTGAGTACGAGCCCGCCGTGAATGAGGGAGATTCCGCCGCATCATCTGGAAATGGTGTCTCCATGTCCCCGGCGAGCAAGCAACGGAAACTCACCACAGAGGTGCAGTGGGTCATGCGCACGGTTGCTCAGAGTTTGCTGGAAAGTGGGGAAAGCGCTGCTTGACGAGCAAGTCTTGCTGCTTGCCCAATATCTTTGTGGTGTCGATATAGTAGGAGGTACAGTAGTTGTTACCATCAACTTCATGAATGCACAAACCAAAACGCCAGCAAAGCAACATGGACGCTCGCATTAGCTCTTTGACCTTGCTAGCCATTTAGCTGGAAGCGGCAGTAGCGCTCTCGTTCGGAGACGCGCGAAACATCTTCAGACCACTCGAACTCGTCTCAAAGGAAACATGCTCGCCGGCAGGCTGGAAGTACACACGGCCTCGCCCGACAGAAACGGCTTCCTGACCAACTGAAGCAGATCCTTCGCCGTCCACGACAAGAACGAGAGACGCTCCTTGGCGAGGCTTCAGCGCGTACTTTTGATGTGCTCCAAGCTCGATTGCCTCGACCTCGAACTCCGGCACAGGCGGAGTGTACAACCGCCTCGCTTCGTCGAGCCGGTCGCCAAACGTGACGGTCGGCGCACCCGTGCGGTATGTCAACATTCGGTGCAGCGTGTCTTTATCGATGAATTTGGGCGTCAGACCCGCGCGCACCACGTTATCGGAGCCCGCCATGCACTCAATGCAGTCACCGAGCAGATACGCGTGCGGCTCGTTGGCACCCAGGAAGATTGCTTCGCCGGGCTTGAGTGTGATGTAATTGAGAATAAACGGGCAGAAGCAGCCGATATCATTCTGGTACTGATCATGGAGACGCAGCACGAGGGATTCCACACTCGTCAATGCCTTTGTGGCTTTCTGGGCTTCCAGACGCGAGCGCAGTGCGGTCAATTGCGCGGCGATAGCGCTGTTCTCGGAGTAGATGAACGATCGGAAGAACCCCCGAAGCGATTCCTGGGAGTGCGAGACACTCAGTTGGTCGACAGCACGCTGACCTACAAGCGCCGCCAGCTCAGGCACAGCGCGGAGATTCGCAATGATCTCATCAATAGGGCGGAACTGACACCTAAGCAGCAAACAGTGTCAGCAGGTGTATGTGTCCTACTCCTTTGTGTGGTAACACGCACATGGCCTCGAACGGAGTTAGCGCAATTGCCATCTCAGGTTTGTGGTTTGCGTCCTTGTATACGTCCGGGAAGTTCGCATGGAGCTCCTGCGCCAGCGAAATGTCCGGGTGTGCCTTCGAGCACAACGAAAGCAGTCAGCAACGCGTCCAAACACGCCCCAGCAAGCTTCATTGGAACACTCACCTGGATCGACAGCGCCTTGTTCACCGATAGGACCTTGAACAGGTACGGGAGATCGGCGTCCGATCCGCCAAGTAGCTCTGGGCGTTTCTGAGGCAAACAGTTAGGCACCAAGCTAGTAAAAACAAAAAGAATGCCGCGCTGCAGTACCTCCAGCAGCTCACTTAGTAGCTCGGCCGGCTTGCCGTCGCGCACGACGCGCGAGGGTCCGTTCGGGTGCGTGCCCATCCTATTGCACCGCGTCAGCGAAAGTTCCGAGCCACTTCAACACGGCGCCGTCAATGGAGTCGCCAACTGTACCATAGCTCGGCGTAGGTGCTGCTGGGGTCAACCTGGAAGGCGGCGTCCGCCGCGGCCTGCAGCGGGTCAGAGTGCTCCGTCAGCCAAAAAGCCCGAGGCGGCCGGGGCCCGCCGAGACCCGACCTGGAGCTGCGCGACGGAGCTCTGCAGCCCGAGCTTGCCCCACGCGTAGTTCTGCGCGACGCAGCGGAGCTCGAGCATGGGCACGAGGCGGGCGGCTGAGCCTGCGGTTGCGGCTGCTGCGGGTCTTTGGGTTGTGAGCGGCGCGCGGCGCGGGTGCGGGCGCACGGCGACACGCAGCAGCAGGCCGCCAGCAGTCAGCAGTCAGCAGTCAGCAATGATGAGGATGCAAGGGGATTTCGCCTCGCATCTTCGTAAATATTTTTAAATACGGGAGCGAGTCCAAGCGGCGCACAGCACTGGCGCGCAGGGTGCAATAATGGGCAAGCCGTGCGAGGTGTGCGCGGGGGGCGAGGCCAAGTACAAGTGCCCGGCGTGCCGGCTGCCGTACTGCAGCGCGGCGTGCTACAAGCGGCACCGGGAGGCACCGTGCGGCGCTGCGGCTGCGGCTGCTGCACCTTCTGCTGCGGCCGCTGGAGCGGGACCGGAGCCGGAGGCGAGGCAGTCGCAGCCGGAAGCGAGCGCCGCCGCCGCCGCGGTGACGCCAACGGCGGCGAGCGCGACCGAGAGCGAGGAGGACGAGCAGCTGCCGCGGCTGACGGACGCGCAGCTCGGCCGGCTGCGCGCCTCCGAGCTCGTGCGCGCGCGGCTGGCCGACGCGGCGCTCACGCAGGCGCTGGCCAAGGTGCGGAGGCTGCGCACCGCGACTCGCTGGGCCGGCATTCGCGCGGTGCGGACTGCTGCTAACCGCCTGACGCGATGCGGTGCCCCACCAGGTCGACGCCGCGCCCGACCGCATGAAGGAGCTGGAGAAGGCCATGCTGGACCCGACGTTCGCCAGCTTCATCTGCCAGGCGCTAGACGAGACCTCCGCCGCCGGACCCACCACGGCCCCCGCATAGACTTTGCTGCAGCTGTAACACGTACTCGGCGAGCCACCGCCGCCACCACCGCTGCTTCGTTCGCGTGCATGCAGCGTCATGCATAGCTTGCCACAAACCTCCATTTAGGCATAGTCCGTAGTAGAGTCTTTATGTACCTCACAGATCGAGCTTCGTCATGCGAGCGGTGCTGGGGAGCTTCGGCGCCCGCGGCGCGCGGGCTCTGGCTACGATGAGCTCGCTGGTGCCCATGGTGCTGGAGCAGACGCCGCGCGGGGAGCGCGTGTTCGACATCTACTCGCGGCTGCTCAAGGAGCGCATTGTGTTCGTGCACGGGCCGGTGAACGACGGCATGGCGTCGCTCGTGACGGCGCAGCTGCTGTTCCTCGAGGCCGAGAACCCCGAGAAGGAGGTGTTCATGTACATCAACAGCCCCGGGGGAGTCGTCAGCTCGGGGCTCGCCATCTACGACACCATGCAGTACATCCAGCCCAAGGTCCACACGCTCTGCATGGGCCAAGCCGCGTCCATGGGCTCCCTACTGCTCGCAGGCGGCGAGCCTGGCTGCCGCTTCGCGCTGCCCAACTCGCGGGTGCGCTAAGCGCTGAGAGCGTGTACAATTGGCAACAGGGCGGCCTAACCAGTCGAGTGCGCGCAGATCATGATCCACCAGCCGTCGGGCGGGGCGCAGGGCATGGCAAGCGACATCGCCATCCAGGCAGAGGAGATCATCAAGCTGCGCGCTCGGTAAGATACACGGGTGCTGTCGCTTTCGCTGCTGCACTTGCGCGCACGCTCACTCGTGGCTGATGGGCGGCAATAGGTTGAACGGGCTGTACGCCCAGCACACGGGCAAGCCGCTCAACATCATCGAGCAGGCGATGGACCGCGACCTGTTCATGGACCCCGAGACTGCCGTGGAGTTCGGCATCATCGACGCGATCATGGCCAAGCGGGGAGCGCCCACTCCCGAGTCGTGAGCGCGAGAGTCAAAGAGACACCGCGCTGCAGGAGGCACGGCGGACAAGGCGCCCCGCGAGGAAACGAGAGCAATGCAGAGGCAAAGCCGTGGATTGTGCGTCATCGTGTCATTGGATTCAAGTGATAGGATACGGTCGGGCCTCCGTTCGGCAGCTTGACGAGCCCCGGGCGCCGCCGCGGGCCGCGCCTATCCGTCGATCTCGCCCTCCGGCTCGTCGGCCTCGCCGAGCTCCCACTTGAGGTCGGGCAGGTGGTTGCCGCGCTTGGCGGCCTGGCGGCGCGCGTCGGGGTTATACAGCGTGACAACGCCCATGAGCGTGGCGAAGCCGCCGAGCGCGAGGCCGAGGTGCTTGAGTGCCGTGTACTTGGGGATGTGCGGCGCGTCGAAGTCGATGAGCGTCTCGGGGGCCACGCCGTCGTTCCAGACGAGTTCGGCCTCCTCCGTCAGCGGCTGCGACGCCTCGGCGATGCGCGCGAACGGCGGCGCCGGCGGCCGGTGCGCGTGGCCCGCGCGCGTCACCTGTCGCCGCGCCGAGGCGCCGAGGCCCCCGCGGAGCGCGTGGCTGAGCGCTCGGGAGCTCATCGCGTCGCCGCTGCTGCTGCTGCTCTTGGTCTCTCGTCTCGTGGACGGCTCTCGGCTGCCGGCGAGGGGGGCTGGGCTGGAACGCAGGACGCCCGCCGATTGGTGGAAAGTGGGGGAGCACGAAAGAATGACAGGCGTCACTACCGTGACTGCGCAGGCCAAGATGAGTGTTCGGCGGGAGGTGCTCGCCATGTACGCGGCGTGCATGCGCTCGGCGCGCAGGTGCCCCGAGTGGAAGCAGCGCGAGATGATGAAGGCGTACGTGCGCATGAAGTTCCGTGACGAGGCGGGCGCGCGAGACACGGACCGCGTGCGGCGGCTGCTGGTGGACGCGCGCGAGGAGCTCGACCGCATGGAGTACTACCACTCGGTGTACGCCGAGAAGCAGCGGCTGCAGGCGGAGGCTCGCGGCCAGGTGGCGGCGGCAACTTCTCCAGCTTCAGCAGCAGCAGCAGCAGCTTTTCCAGCCTCAGCGTGCCCGAGCTGCGGGTCCGCCTACCAGCCGCCGACGGCCAAGTTCTGCTCCAACTGCGGCGAGAAGCGCACATAGCTATAGACCACCTATTGCATCTAATCAGTTGCGTGCTTTGAATCGGGCAGTTCCTTCGGCTGGTGTCTACATTCCTCCTTCTTGCGCCGCACCTCCGTACGCTCTACCACGCTGCGCTCGCCCTCCCTAGATCTGGAGACACCCACCGAGAGATATTAGGCACGTCAGGACCCGCGATGGAAGCGCCCCGTGAAGCTTACAATATAAAACGGCCGGCCGAGCACGAGCGCGAGCGGCACGGGCCCAAAGTGGCGCGAGTCCACCGACCGCGTGGGGTTGTCGCCCTCGACCCACACGTGGCCCTGGGGCACGACCACCTTGCCCTGCCGCGCCTCGTCGAAGCGCGGCTGCAGCTCTACGACGTCTCCCTCCTGCCGTCCACCGAGTGAGTCAGCGCGAGCAGCACCCATGCGCAGCCACAAACGAAGTACCAGCGCCAGGATGCGCTTGCAGATGGTCTCGCCGTTGCGTCGCGTGGGCGAGCGCAGGAGCACGAGGTCGCCGCGCTCGAACCTGCGCCAGCGCCGCGACAGCCGGTCCACGAAGATGAACGAGCCGTCGGGGATGGTCGGGCTCATGGACACGCCCATGCCGTAGACGACGTCGAACACGTTCTGCTGCGTCACGGACGCCCAGCTGAGCACCAGCACGGCGTTGCGCGCCAGCTTCAGCGCCATGGTCACAAACTGTGACTCGCAGTGAGCTTTTCGTCAACTAGAAGTCTCATCGATTGGATAAAAATGGTGTGATGAGATTTTGATACGATAGCAGTGGAGCCTTCATGAAGCTGCAAGCTGGTCATGAGCATCCAAGCTGCTGCAGGCCCTGCAGTGCAAGGACAAGTATCACGAGCTGCTACAGACGGAGCAATGCCATGCCAACCCATCGCCGCTGTTCTATTGAGAGCGCCGCGGCCTATCTTTCGCGGAATGCGTGTGTGCCGAGCTCCTTCTTCATCCATTTCCACTGGTTGAGCGGCCAGATCTGCGTCGCCACACGGCTCGATCAGACTCTGTTCGGGCGCGAATGCACGCACACACGCAGCAGGCAGAGCGGGACTGGCACTGACCCGCATCAGGACGCGGCCCTGGACCAGCGCGAGCGGGACGGGCCCGTAGTCGCGCGAGTCGTGCGAGTCGTGCTTGTTGTCGCCCTCCAGCCACACGTGGCCCTTGGGCACCTGCCGCACCCGCCTCCGAGTGAGCCCCCTCCTGTAGCTGGCCCCACCACATTGCAGCAGCGCGCACCTTCTTGAAGCGCACCTCGCTGGACGAGTACATGGGTCGCACGCACACTGTGTCTCCCTCCTGCGCCAGCGCCACGGCCACCCGTTCAGCGCAGCCACCGTGGTGTTACCGTAGCGTACGAGCCCCACCCACCTGCGCGATGATGCGCTTGCAGACCGTGTTGCGCGGGTCCGTGACCGACTTGGAGATGACGATCTCTCCGCGCTGCAGCGGCCGGAAGCGCGGCGAGAGCTTGTCCAGCAGCACGATGTCGCCCTCGCGGTTGAGCGTCGGCAGCATCGACGGGCCCGCGCACTTGACCACCTCGCTGCCCTGCTCCAGGCAGAAGGCCACGCCTGCGAACCGCGCGTAGCACGACAGCACCACGCCCACCTCGCGCGCCGCCCCCATGACCACCGCCAGGCTTGTCTTGGTGGGTACCAGATCGCACTTAGCGGAAAGCGCACTTAGCCAGACTTTGCCGCCTGTCGCCTTGACTTGGCCCCACTATGCCGCAACGTTGAAGTGGCCTTGCTGCTATTTTTTTCTGGGGCGGCGGGTGTTTCACTGCCGGAAGCTCGAGCACCGAGCGAAGGAGCGAAGTGGAAGCGAAGCAGGAGCGGAATGGACGACGTAGACAGCTGTAAGTGCGCGCGCGTCGCTCGCGAGGACTGTGGGGGTTGAGGGCTCACTTGCCATTTGCCATTTGCCATTTGCCATTTGCCATTTGCGACAGCGGCGGCGGCGGCGGCGGATCTGAGCGTTCTAGACGGTACGGGCGCGGGGTTTGCGCGGGAGACCCGGCGTTGGCCGCGTCGCTCACTTCTCGCGCTTGTGGGCGACGCAGAGCTCATCTCGGACGTCCAGGCTGAGGAGGCGGGGCCAGAGTCGCCCGAGTACTTCGACGCGGACGACGTGGGTGCCGGCGGTGAGTCGCGTGGCTAGAGACAGCCTCCACGCTAAACAACTGACACCTCGTGGGTGATGTAGACAGCGAGCTCAATGCCGACGACGTCCTCCGACAGCTCGACACGGTTACTCATCTTTCAGGTAAAATACGGAGCTGCAAGAAGGGGAGACCACAGGATGCTAATCCAGTGTTGCAGACGACGAAGCCAACGAAGTCGACGAAGCAGAAGAAACATCCGCGGAAAGCTCGGCCGTGGCAGCAAACACATCAGATGCATCTGACAAAGTGATCCAGCCTACCTTGGATGTCTCCGCGGAGCTAATCGACGTAAACGAAAAGGATTTTCACCAGGACGCAGAAAACGCTGATACATCGACTGCGCCTCGTGAAGACGAAGAGCCTAGCAGTTGGGATGGCTCAACCTCGGCAAAGCCAAACAATTGCGAAAGTGAAAGTGAAAACAAATATGCGGACCAAGACCTCCATGTTGAGGAAACAGACGACTTGAAACCAGTTCACATGGCGTTTCCTACCCCAGCGTTAGAGGACACTAGCCAAACTGCTCGCAGCCCTACCGACTTGAATGAGGTTCAGCAGCATGACATAAACTTCGATCGTAGCGAGGAGCTTCTGCCATTTGAAAATACCTCGAATGGCGATTCACCTGCCGCTCCTCCCCCAGCCCCAGTTCGACCGGCAGCAGTGATCACGGGCTCCATGAACCCGCAAGAAGACGAGAATGATGACTCGGACTCGGATGAAGATGAAACTGAAGAAGGGACTCAGCCAAATGAAGACGCTGCGTCTCATCGTCAGATTCTGCATTCAAGTGATGACGACGATGAAGACGAATTGGAGGTTGATCCAGCTGTCGTGAGCACCATTCCTGTAGGATCAGCAAAACTTGGCCCGAGAAACGATGAAAATGGGAAACTAAACGGGTACCTGGGCTCCAAGACAGACCAAATATCAGCTCAATTCGAAGCCGAAATTCGAGTGGCTGCAGTAACAACAGAGGCTACATTTCCGATCGGCAGCAAGGCGAATAGAGACGATCCCGCGATGAGTAAAATCAAACAGCAACAAAAAGATACGCCCCAAAGTGAAGACATGTTTGGAATTGCCTACCACAGTGCCAAAAGGCGGCTTACAGGCGATTCTGTCACCTCCAGTGAAATGGCCGACTACACATTGCCGACGGGTCCATCATTCCCGGATGAGAAGGAGTTTGAACGCGAAGTGCAAATCGAAAGTGGTGCGTCATTTTCAACGAAAGAGATCAACGAAGACGACGAATTTGTCTTCAACGAATTTCGTAACGCTGAAGATGCAGATTCAAGCGCCACTGCATTTTCACAGGAAGAACTGGAAGCGCGGCGGGCACGCATGGAGGCACAAAAGGCTCAGCAGGAGGCGGAATTGCTGCAAGAGTTGAAGCGCACGACAGACGATGAGCGCAAAATGATTGTGATTGGTGAAACACAACAAAAGTCATCCAGCACCAGCGACATTAACGATGCGATGGATACGAGCTTATCTCTTGGCGAGCTACACAGTATGTACAAGAAAGGACTAGGAGACCAGAGCGTGCACTTTCTAGACGAAGATACTGCTGCCGCTGACCAACTTTCTCCAGGGACTTCACACCCAAAGACACAGACGCCGGTACACCCTCCGCAAGAGCGATTATCAGTCATGGGTAAGATCCTGAGCAAATCGCGCGGTTTGACAGACGTAATTGTCGAAGGCGACAACGAAGATGCTGGCGATGAGCAAGATGACGACGAAAGCAAAGATCACGATGACACCATTTCTGCTGCAGATGGCGGTCGACTAGGTGTTCAAGCAGATCAACAGACACTGCTTAACTACAACGATGATGACTACGACGATGAAGATGGTGACGGCGGAGAATGGAAAGAGATCCAACTAGCAGACATGGTGGCTCGAGGCGGCGCGACAGAGGGTCAAGAGGATTCGACAGCATCAACGGTGTCGCCCATGAAGCCACAACAGTGGCGCATAACGTACACAGAATGTGCAGGATACTTTGCTGAAGCGCCGGAATTTCTCAACCAGCGTGACCGAATCGTGCCGGTAGAATTCCCTCAACGGTCGTCATGCTTTTCATGTCTGTCGCGACCAAGGCTTACTTTCCCAGGCGCCATCGAGGAGCGTGATCGAGTTTTTTGTGTGGCTGCTACTCCCTTCGACCAAAGCAATGACATCTTCTGTCGAATGCTACAAACCGTCTACACACGGCTTGTACCGTCGACGACGTCTGCACCGTCACTCATTGGTGGGCACTGGGACAATATCGGCTTTCAAGGCTCTGATCCCTCAACCGACTTGCGTGGAGTTGGTGTCCTTGCACTGCTGCAAATGTTGTACCTCGTTGAGAACCATGGAGAGCTTGCGCGGCGCTTGCACTCGCTTTCCCAGCACACAGCGCGCCACTTCCCACTCGCTTGCGCACTCATCAACATGACGCTAAAGTGCCTCATGGCACTTCGCAGTGGTGCACTCTACCCAGAGTGCAACAAACACTCAAGCATTGTTGCTGGGATGAACATGGTGCGTCTCGGGATGTTGGCTTGTCATTAATTTACCCCATTCTTATCCATTTTCGTAGTTGTTTGTAGCGCTATGTGCAGAGCTTACGACTGAGCTTCCCAGCAGTTCTGAAGACGTCCATTTGGTGTTGAAGCACGTTCTTGATCGTGGTTATGAAGAGCCACTTGCCGCGATTGATAGAGTTTTCGACGGAAACACGCTTCGAGGTGGATTTAGCAACGGATCTGACGTCAGTCGCGGATTCAGTGGCAGCGGAGTACAGCAGACAACGCCGTCCCCCGCATCTCCACGAGCGCGTCCCAGCGCATCGACAAACGTTGAGTTCACCGAAATCGCGCTCCATTCTGTGGCTGACGACTAAAATCAGAAGTAGCATCGTCCTTCGCG
>JAASGX010000610.1:0-17143 GCA_023334415.1 Phytopythium chamaehyphon | reverse complement strand
TACTCACGCTACAACCTCACTATCAAGAGCGGACAAACTGTTGCTCTTGTTGGTGCCAGTGGTAGCGGCAAAAGCACTGCGATCTCTCTTCTGGAGCGATTCTACGACCCGAGCGCCGGTCGCATCACTCTTGATGGAGTTGATCTTCGTGAACTCAACTTGCCGTGGGTTCGCGACCGCATCTCTCTCGTCAGCCAAGAACCCGTGTTATTCTCCGGTACGATTGGGGAGAACATCGCGATGGGAAAACCCGGAGCCACTCGTGACGAAGTCGTGGAAGCCGCGAAGCAAGCGAACGCCTACGACTTTATCAGCAACTTTCCCGATGGCTTTGACACGCAAGTGGGAGACCGCGGTGCTCAAGTTTCCGGCGGTCAGAAGCAACGCATTGCCATTGCTCGTGCCATTCTCTGCGACCCAGACGTTCTTCTGCTCGATGAGGCGACGAGTGCGCTGGACAACGAGAGCGAGCGTGTGGTGCAGGCATCGTTGGATGCGCTGATGGCAGCCAAGAAGCGCACGACGGTGGTGGTGGCGCATCGTTTGTCGACGATCCAGCGTGCAGACATGATCTGTGTGACGCAGGACGGGGTGATTGTGGAGCAGGGCACGCATGCGGAGCTCATGCGCCGACCCGATGGCGTTTACCGCTCTCTAGTTGTCAGGCAATTTCAATTGTAGATGTTGCTAGACCCGGTATGACAAATGATTGTTAAGATTGTGGCAGCCACCAAGTGAATTGGTATCCGCTTTCCTTGGTGCTCCTGTTGACTCAATGATTGCCCTTGAGAAGGGCTCAGCTGATTTCCATGTGAAGCTGTAGCCATCAAAGTAAATTTGGTGGCATTGATTGCTAGACAAAGACAAAGCAGTCTGCCCTCGAAGATCAATGTTCTGCTGCTCACTTTCAAATTCGACTAGTCCGATTCATAGCAACCGACAAGGCATGCTTCTCATGGGACTTTTGGAGGTGGCTTTCGCTCTCACAGTCACCGTCGAAGGCGCCGACACCTTCGATATCAACCCCCTGAGCCTTTTTGTTGGTAGTCAACCCAAGAATCTCGAATCGTTGGGGTCTGCAAATGGGACAATAGAGAATTGGTTCATATTGAAGCGATTCGACACACTCAACTGCGATGGCACGCTGAGCATTTTTGTCGCCGGTCCAGGCTGTGAAGATTCGAGTGGCGAGTGTTGCGGGCGACAACGCCAGCTCGAGCGGCAGCTCGAGCTCTGAAGTGCCGAGCACGCACTTTGAGTAAATTTGCGCTGACAACGCAGCAACTGCGCTGAGTGAAACGTTCGGCGATATTCCATATCTCCGTATCTCCGTATCGACTACTTCGCCGACCCGAGCTCGATGTGATTGACGTTTTCGTTGCTGACAATGAGTGCCACGATTTTCTGAACGGAACCTCGTACGAAGTTCTCAACCCGGCATCATGGATGGCCACTGTGAACACCAATAGAAGAATTGTGTATTCCGCATTCAACGGATATGGATGTGCTGATCATTTTTCAGAGAAATTCAGCACCGAAATCCTTCAGTCTAGTGAATGCAGTGACGGCGTCCAATCCAACTATCAACACATCGAGCTCTAGTAGTAAAAGTGAAAAGTCTGCTGGAACCATCGCGACAATTTCGATCGGTTGCACTACACTCATGGCAGCCATCGCATTTCTTGAGCTGTAGTGGGGCACTGTCCACTCCAGCATGGTGCCACTTGATTGGATAACGTTTTCATTCCTTGAATTCCGCCCAAACTGCATGCGTTACTAGCTGTCAACTCTCATACGATGCAAACTGATCAATCGTCAATTGCTAACTCCTAGTGCGATATCCTAGTAGGTTTCGCATTGACACAGTTGCACTTCTGCGTGGGCGGAGCAATGCATGAACAGTTCATGACAATTAGAAGTGCTTTGATCAAACTCAAACTTGTTGTTACTTGCTTGGCCGCGCTCATTGATCAGCGACTATCTTGAATGCGCTTAGGGCTTGGCGCCAGCAAGGCCAAACTGGGTGAAGAAAGCGTTCATGGGCTCACGGATCTCGTCGTGGAACGGCACCTCCTTCATGCGGCCAATCCAAGCCGACACCTTCTCGTACTTAGAGAAGTCGTAGCCCATGGTCTCGAGCTGGTCGATCTCGCAGTAAGCAGCGTAGTCAGCAATCGTCGGTGCGTCCGTGTGGGCGATGTAGTCGTGGTCGAGGAACTTCTCGAGCAGCGTGAACTGCTGTTCGATGAGTTTGTCCTTGTTCTCAATGAAGATCAGATCCTTGGGGGTGGCGGCGCCAAGCTTCTGTCCGATCACCGGGCGAACCAGCTCGAGCGTGAACTTGCGAGTACCAGTGTGCTGCCAGTGCAGAAACTCGTTGACTTTAGCGCGCGTCTTGGCGTCGGTCGGGTACAGGTCGGTCCACTGGTACTTATCGGCGAGGTAGGCGAGGATGGCCATGCCCTCGAAAAGCACAAAGTCGCCGTCCTTGATCACCGGGACGAGCTTGTTGGGGTTCATGGCCAGGAACTCCTCCGACTTGATGACCTTGCCGCCGGGAACCGTCAGCACGAGCTCGTGCTCGGTGCCCTTGACCTTGAGGGCCCAGGCCACTGCGTCATATCGCCACGTCAGCTTTCCTGAGTCACTCAGTATTCGAAGCGGACAGCAATCTTACCAGCACGGGAAGGCTGGCTGATGAGGTTCGCGTAGAGCTTGAGGTCGGCCATCGCGGTAGGAGAAGAGGCGGAGAGGAAGAGAGGAGGAGACTTGCTGCTTGACGCGCGAATCGAAGAATGAGATCGGGATCCGCTGCGGATCAAACAAGTGAGTGAGGGGAGAGCAGCCGAGGGGATCTGCAATAAAAGAGCCGATGGCGCGGCCTGCTTTGTCCCTGCGGGCAGGAGGTTGACGAATCAGCGGTGTGTTCAATGCAGGTCGCAGCAAGCGAGAGAGAGCGAGCCCATGTCATATCGGATGTCTCCACTCATGGCCAAGCAGATCCAAGTGGCAGGGTCGCATGGCAAACTGCCATTGGCAATATGTGGAGCTGTGAATACAAGGTCAAGGTGTGGAGTCTGTCATTGAGGCCATTGCCTGAACCACATGTTCGCAGCCACCGAGAAGTAATTAGGAAGTTCAAGCTCAACGAGTCTCAACATGGCTCCATTGCACGATGCAACTCGGTTCAAAGGCTATACGCGACAAACTATTGCAGCGAAGACATGTTCATCGCCGACTAACTTACGGTTGCGCCGTGGCGCGGAGACCAATCGCCTTGAGGAACCCATCGAGGCCCTCGTGCACCTCGTCGTGGTGCGGAATGGCCTTCATGCGCGCGATCCAGGCCGACACCTTCTCGTACTTGGAGAAGTCGTAGCCCATCATCTCAAGCTGGTCAATCTCGCAGTAGGCGGCGTAGTCGGCGATCGTCGGCGCGTCCGTGTGGGCGATGTAATCGTGGTCGAGGAACTTCTCGAGCAGCGTGAACTGCTGCTCAATGAGCTTGTCAATGTTGGCAATGAACTCGAGGTCCTTAGGGGTGGCGGCGCCGAGCTTCTGGCCGATCACCGGACGCACAATCTCAAGCGTGAACTTGCGAGTGCCGGTGTGGTGCCAGTGCAGAAACTCGTTGACCTTGGCGCGGGCGTGAGCGTCGGTCGGGTACAGGTCGGTCCACTGGTACTTGTCGGCGAGGTAGGCGAAGATGGCGTTGCTCTCGAAGAGCGTGAAGTCGCCGTCGCGCACGACGGGCACGAGGCCGTTGGGGTTCCACTTCTTGAACTCCTCCGATGTGATGATCGGGCCGTTGAAGTCGGTCTGCACCCACTCGAAGTCCTCGCCCTTGACCTTGAGCGCCCATCCGACTGCATCGCCAAGCGCAAGAGTTAGCCATCCGTCGCATCAGCGTAACGCAACACCTCCTACGGAAGACGCACGGGCGCGGCAGGGCTGGCTGATCCAGTTGGCGTAGAGCTTGACGGCGGACATGGCGGTCGGGCTGGTGTTGCTGCTGCTAGCGGTGGACTTGCTCGACTTGCGCGAGAACTTGGCAAATGGGGACTGGAACGACCAGCCGACCATGGTTTGATGCCGTAGCTTCCGCTGCTGATTCAATCGGGTGCACCGGTGGAAGGGCAGAGAGCGCAGCCGTGGATGCGCGTGCGAAAACGAGTTCTGGTCCGCATCTGCGCCGGGACCGCGAGGATTGGACAGCCACGCGCCCAGGAATTCGGCCCCGGCCGGTGATCGCTGATGAGGTGAGACCGAGTCGAGTCGACCGCGCTCCAAACTGGCTGTTGCACTAGTCAGCCAGATGGGCGGACTGAAGTGACTAGCATGTATTCGGATCAACGAAAACTTAAATAATATCATTCAATTAAGTTGTTCACTATATTAATCAAGCATAATGGATACTTTAATAAGTAAGTGTCTGCAAACGGGACATGTATTCAAGTCAGCATTTGTATGCATGCGAATAAGTTGTCGCATGCTCCAGGGCTATCTTGCGATACAAAGATCAAGTAAATTCTGAATCTATATCGATTACACTGTTGGATGTTGATGGCAAGGTTGAGGCTCAACTCCGTGTCAACGACAAGATCGCCTTGACCACCGAGGCGCTGGGTCGCCAGCATGGACGTGCGGAGCCATCGATCGAGCTCCAAGCTGACCTACAGATATCTCTATCGAGCATGGCTTTCGTCTACAGCTCACCGGAGCTCAATTGACAGGGAGCTCCTCGGCACCGCTCTCGTCACGAAAGACTCGAGCTCGCCCAGTCCACGCACGCGTGCGTGGCGCTCGGCGACGTAAGCTGCGAGGTTTACATCACGTGCACCTCTCCATGGATCGCAAAAGCGTGGCACCGATGCTGTAACCCATTTTGGTGACGTAAGAGCTCAGTGAATGATCGTCTGCGACCGAGGTGCATCCGATGCGAATCGTACGATCAACTTGTTCGTGTTGCTGTTTGCCATGACGCGTGGGCGCTTCGATCGCGCCCTCGCCTATAAATACAGAGCTATACTACCTCGCACCTCGTCACTTGATGCGCGATCGAGTACTATCATACGCAGTACAGCGTCGCAATTCCCAACGTCGCGACGCCTGCGTCTTTGTCTTCGTCTTCCACTCGCTCACACCGCTGGAGCGAATCCAGATATGGACATGGCCGAAGTGCTTGCAGACGACCGCGAGGTGAGACCGTCGCCCGTTGCGAGCGCCAGCAGCAGCGACTGGCGCCAGTCCTCCAGCTCCTCCCGCGTCTCGAACCGCATCTTTAGCGCTCGGGGCTTGCCGTCTCCGCGCTCGCCGATGCGGACCACGAGCTCTAGCGCGTCGTCGTCTTGGCCCGAGGGCTGGACGAATTGCACGTATCCTCGCCGTCTCGGCACGTCGTGGGGCTTGTCGCTCGTGTAGTACGACAGCATCCGGTCCTGCAAGACGAAGAAGTAGCGCTTCCAGCGGCGCAGCACTCCCGAGCGCTTGACCAGCCACCCGCTGCGCTGCGTCGCGATCGAGTGCCGGTCGAAAGTGCACACGACGTCCGGGTCGAAGACAGCCATATTCACTGCGATCTCAGGCGCCTCGCCAGTTGACCACGCACGCGACTTGCGCCTCGCGGGCGTCTTGAGCATCCGAAGCCACTGGTTGCGCTCATCGACCCCATGAGCGCGGATTTCAATTGACTTGCCGCATGCGCCGAAGATTTTGAAACCCAGGCGGCTACGCGTATCCGTGTCATCAACATGAGCCACGCGGATGACCCCACGAGGCTGCGAGCCATCGCCAAAGTGAACCGCAGGTACCGCAGCAGGGCTCACGCCCATTGCGCGAGGCGAGGCCTGCCTCAGGAACTCCTCGGACGGGAACGTGACAAAGTACGTCAGCACCGGTCCGTTGAGGCAGAAGTACCGATGCCTCCATTTCCCCAGACACGTGCCGCGCATCCAAAGCCAGCCGCAGAACTGGTCCTCGAGCGAGTGCACGGGGAGCTCGGTCGGGTACATTCCCATTGCTGTGCTCGCGTCCGTGTCCGTGCTTGTGTAGCGCTGGCTGCGCGACGAGAGCGACGAAGAAGTTGGCGTGGGTGGGAAGGTCGACTCGGAGCTGTAGCTACTGTTGACCGAGGTCATCCAGTCGAGGTTGAACGAGCTTCTGCGAGACAGGAAGTCCAATCCGAGCACCGTGGAGGAGCGATCGCGGTCACTGGCCGAACGGGGGACTGAGACGATCGGCATGACTGCTTTGAACGAGTGTCGACGCGGGGTTTCGGCTCACTGAACACCCTCCGCGCAACACGCACAGTGCCTTGAGACACGGGCGAGTATGAAGTTCGAGCTTGGCCCCGAATTGGCCACGCTGGTCGAGAGTGTTTTGGGAACTAAATGGGATCGAGGGCCTGCGAGCGGCGCTGTCTCGTCCGACGGCAAGAGCTCATTGAAAAGCTTCTCGACGCTCAACTTTCAGTCAAGCTATGGTCCATTTTTGCCTCACGTTGTCAGAAGCCTGCGCAGTCTTGGCAGCATGAGACCCATCGACTGACCTCAAGCGAGCACAATCCCATGCCCAAGTCCATTGTCAACAACAACACATGCCTGCATCTCTCAATCGCATAGTGGCCACGATCAATGACCAGCTCTGTATAAATAACAGGATCGGCAGACTGCTCGACGGTCGCAGCAAGTCAAGTTGGCCGATTGAAGAAGAGCCATCTCCTAAAATTACGTGGCTCCGCTTGACGTTGCCATGATGAAAATAACGAGGTGTCGACACTTCATGGCTCGGATACCCGATGGACGCGCGCCAATTTGAATCTGTAGTCATAAGACTTAGCGATCTTCCTGCAATTGGGCACCTTGCCTCAAGGTCTTTGAATGCATTGTAGAAAGTGGACTTTACATTTGCAAGATCATGCAAGCGCTTTATTTGCTGTTGTTGTTGAGGTGGAAAGCTGGATCATTGATGGTCAAGCCCCTAACTAAAGGCACTCATGCATGGATCGAGAGTTGTAGTTGAAGCATATGCGCATTTGTGCACAAACTTGGTAGAGTGCTTCCGTCGAACGAAAACAAGTTCTCATGCAAAAATCTTATCATCACCAGATATAGCATGACTTGACAGTCTAAATGCGGCGGTGACGACAATCGCCCCTTGAGCTGGGACTTTGCTGATGTACCGCTGGCAGATAGCCAAACGGTAATGCCCAAAGTGACTATTGCCTTATGTTTGGCCAGAAAAAAAAAAAATGAGATGAGGCTCAACTATGCCATGTGAAGAAAATATCATTGAACAGTTGAGTAGGGACAGACTCCACCTTCTCAGCACTCGACGCTACTCTGGTAAACTTTGACACTTCACAATGAATCCCTACGAATACAAAACCTGAATGTAGCGCGAACTTGGAAAACGGTCATCCCGAGGTGGGTGCTCGCAAAGGGAAAACAGTCACGACACCATGGAGTTCACGGTAGTCAATCTGCCGACGCTCGAGCGATAGCCGCATTGCTGTGAGGATACGCGGCCGACCGTTGACCGAGTGGTGGCCCACACCACTAATGAACAAGCAGCGGCGAATGCGGTGCTGGCGGCAAAACTCAATCGACTCGCGCACAACCTGCAACGCCTCCATCACAATCATGCCGTGCAGATCCAACGGCTGAGCACGTCTATAGAGTTAATGCAAAGAAACAAATCAAGACCCGAACAACGGCGAAACATAATTGAAAATTGGCATAAACCCACTTGAGATGATCTTGATGAGCGACAAAGAACTCGTGAGCAAGATCTCGCTGGGCTTCCCGCAGTTCCTGGCGCGCTTTGCTCAAGCTGAAGGAATACAACAGTGAGTTCAACGCGATCGGTATAACAATGACTCCGCGTATGTACCTTCGGACATGATCTGCAGCCATTGCATGATGATTTCGCCGGAACGAGTTCAGCATTTCGCAATACCGGTTGCTCAGCTCGTTGCGGCTGTCGTCGACGCGGCGACGATGGTTTACGGTGGACCACTCGCGCCGAGGGCTTGCCTTCCGTCTGGCAGCGGCCGCTGCAGCTGCTGCTGATACCGCCGCCGACTCATCTTCGGCAATTTCTTCGACTGTGGGAGGCCGAACAATGGGCCGATCCGCCAACGGTATGTTGAAGATTTCACGAAGTGATGCCTCCGTCGCGTCGGAGCTCCCGCCATTGAGAAAGAACGTCTGGGATGGATCACTTAAATCAGCACACTGCACGTCTCAAACAAACAAATAAAATGGCTGTTGGTTCAAACTCACCGTCTGGACCACGTTGCGGTCGATCATGGGCAGTAACATGTGCAGCCGGTCGATCTTCATCTGCGACGCGAGTCCGGACTCAATCTGCTCGGGTTCGACCGCGACCGGGGCCGTCGTCGCGTGGTGGTCGTGAGACGCGTCCCAGTGGTTGATCCGATTCCCCTTCCCGTGGCCTCGGTGGTGCTGCTGCGGCCGGCGGCTGAGCTGCGTGGCCGCCGCCGCGTGCTGCCGCTGATTCATCTGCTGGGTGCGCTGCCTCTGCGCGCGCTTCATCTTCTTCTGCTGCGTCTTGCTGGTGAGCGCCGGGAAGTCCCCGAGCGACTCGGTGGCCGGCCCATTTTCCAAGAGCTCTCGCTGCTGCTGCGCGGCCTTGCCGCTGGCGGCCACAACGGACGCGAAGCTCTGCACGCTGTCGATGGCCCGGAGGTTGTGCAGCGCCTCGGCCGCGGCCTGCACGTCGTACTGCTGCTGCTCGAGCACGTCCTCGACGACCTCGACGCGGTAGTTGGGGAATCGCGCGAGCAGCGCCGCGAGCGGGTGCTCGTCCTCGCTCTGGTTGTCGGCGCTGTCGAGCGAGTCGCAGTCCTCCTCGTCCATGGCCAGCAGCAGCTGCTGCACGAAGCCGCCGTTGGTGCTCAGCACGTCGGCGCGCTCGGCCTCGGGCAGCGCCTCGAGCGCGCGCACGAACGCGCTGCCCTCGCCCAGCCCCAGCCCCTCGCAGAGCTCGTGCAGCTGCAGCCGCTGCTCGTCCGCGCCTGGCTCAGGCTCGTCCAGGCGCAGCTCGCGCACGGCCGCCAGGCTCAGCACCTCGTCCACCGCCGCCGACACGTCGCCGCCCGCGGCCTGCAGCAGCCGCGCCACCTCCTCGCGCGTCACCAGCGCCGGCTGCTGGAAGCCCTCGGCGTCCACGCGCGCCGTCATCTCCAGCACCAGCGCCACCGCCGGGTCCTCGGCCGCCTCGGCGTTGTTAGAAGGCGAATCGGGCGACGGCAGCCGCATGCTGGCTCCGCTTCCTGGCGGATTGTCGAATGACGTTGGCCTTTCCCGCGGAAACGACGAGCGCCCCATATATCCTCGCACGGCATACAATTTGTAAGAGTTGAGACAGACTAACGAGCGCCGCAGTCGCGCGCATGAGCTGCTTCCGCCAGGACCGAGGGGATGCCAGCCGGGGGCGCCGCGCGCTCGCCTCCCGTCGCATCCGCCAGGGCGAGCGCGTGCTGCTCGCTAATGCTACAGCGCTGGCGGCGCTCGCGGCCTGCGGCTGGTGCCTGAGACGGGGCGGCGCGCTCTCGCGCTGCGGCGGCTGCCGGCTGCTGCGCTACTGCTCGCGCCGCTGCCAGGAGCGCGACTGGCGCGACGGGGGCCACGCGCTCGAGTGCGCGGCCTGGCGGGGCGCGGTGAGCAGCGACGCGAACCCGCAGACGCTGCTGCTGGTGGCGCGGCTGGCGGCCAAGCTGTATATGGAGGAGGGCGCTGATAGCGACAGGCGGGCGGTCCAGGAGCTGCTGGACCACGAGGAGGACCACGAGAAGGAGAAGCTCCAGCAGTTCGGGGACATGGCGCAGCTAGTGCTGCTGGTGCTCGCGCGCTCCAAGCTGAATGTGGGAAGGAAGACGCTCGAGGAGCTGCGCGAGGAGCTGCTGGACAAGGTCGTGGGGCTGCTCTGCCGAGTCAACTGCAACGCCTTCTCCGTCTGCGACGACGCCAACGCGCCCGTCGGCATCGGTGTGTTCCCCCAAGGCGCGCTGTTCAACCACTCGTGCGAGCCCAACTGCGTCGTCGGCTTCCGCGGGAGGCAAATGGTGGTGCACGCGATCCGGCCGATCGCCAAGGACGAGGAGCTGCTGGTGCGTTGGAATGAACCTAATGAACCAGGAAGTGGATCACACTAACGACGACCGACAGGTGTCGTACGTGGAACTGCTCGAGTCGAGTGGGAAGCGCCGCCGTTCGCTCCGGGAGTCGTACTTCTTCGACTGCGACTGCGATAGGTGCGCGGCTGCCATGGCACCCGTTGACAAGCCAAACGAGGACTGGTATCTCGATGGCTTGTCGTGTCTATCAAAAGGGTGTGATGGAGGAGTTATGGCTGTGTCCAACCACGATGAAGACGTTGTCAGGTGTTGGAAATGCGGAGTGACTCGAAGCAGTGCGGAGATATTACGCTGGCAAGACTCGGTGCAAAGCTTGCAGCGGGAGTTGGCTCACCCCGACATCCCACAACAGAAACGATGGGATTCATATCAGCAGCTCTGGAAAATTGTGCGAGAAGAACTATGTGCACATCCGAGGAGCACACTCGTCGCGAGTGTTTCACGTGACATCGGAAACTTTCTGATGGATGCAGACGTAGCTAGCCTCTCGGGGCAACCACGAGCACTTCCCTTCTTCCTCTGCGAGCTGCGAGCTACCGAATGGGTTGTACCAGGATTAAAACTGCCATCGAGAGGTTTGCTGCACTTGCAAATTGCGAAGCTGATGCTTGAAGAGGCAACCAATTCTCTAGAGATTATCGAGGATGCAGATCGACACGTCAAAGCAGCCCTATCCATGTAAGCCTGAATCATTGCAGTTGGCCGGTGTTTTAAGCTGCGTGCTTACACTGTTGCTTGTTTGATGTAGCATCGGGATTTCATGCGGCTCGGATAGTTCTATGCTCGATCGCGCGGCTGTATTTCAACAGGACATCGAACGTCTTCGATCCGAGATTTTAGAGACAAAGTAACCGCGAAGATGTGTATATGTGGCGCTCGACCGAATGGATCACTGGCGCACACCTAACGCTACTTCTAGGGTACATTCGTTCGTTGTCTAATCCTATTCATTGCCCCTGGACAAAACGTCTAGGTTAGCTTTGAAGTCGTCCATAAGTGTATCTAGTTTTGCTTGGGTTGACTGGCTGTAGGTCTGCCAAAGTTCTAGACTCTCACGAAAATGGGCGTGCTCAGTTGTCAACGTGTCAACTAGCAGCGGCAGAAACGGGTTGTTTCGCGTAGTCCCCTCTTGATGAGCACGCTGAAAACCTTCAAAAGCTTTCACTACCGCCCCCATCGGTTGCACAAGGTTCTCTTTCATCCAACCCACCTTCTTGTAGCCGAGCTTGTTTACTTTTCCAACCAGATCACCCACAATCGCTGCTTGCGTTCTCCAAGCTCCTTTCCAGTACGTCGCTTCCTTGCGGCAGATCTTTGCGTCATTCTCAATTGCAGCGTAACATGCCTGAAGTTGTTTGAACAAGAGCTTGATATGTTTATCGCGCTCCTTGATACTCATAGCGCTTGATGGCGTGTTGAATGCTTTTAGAATCTGGGGTACTGTCATTTTGGCACTCTGCTCAATTACAGGGAGTCGATCGCAATTAAACGATAACGACGCTGATGGTGTCGGAACCACAACTCCGAAGGCGGCAATCTCGAGTAGAAGTTCTTTGACCGAGGAAACAAGCTCGCAAGCAACTGTGCCACTCTCGTCTGCCGGGTTCACTACAGCACTAGGTAGTGACGCGTTTTGAAGCACATCCATTGAAAACACAGCCAATTTGCTTGCAACTCGAGCAAGCTGATCTTCGAGAAGCTTTACTCGATTTGGTTGCAGCTGCCGCAGTGCAGAGCGATCGCCGCCGTAGCGATCACTTATTTGAACGCTTGTTTGGTTGTCGCGAAGAAAGCTAGCCGCACGGTCACCAATACGTAACTTGGACTCATTCAAAACCCCAGCTGAAAGAGACGCGCTGTGGATTTGCTCTTCTACACGAGTTAGCTCAGTCAGCAGTCGTTGCGGAACTGCAAACATCCATTTGGAGGTATTAGAATCATTTTGCTGATCGGCGCCCGCAGATTTAGCATCTTGTTGTGCGGCCTCTATGACATCTTTCCAGTGATGAACCGCGGATACGAGATTTGCCTCAGCCAGTTGACTACTGCTGATAGAATCTTCTAACAAACTAATCTGGCGCTGCAGCTGAACGTTTTGAGCTTGCAATAGTCTCATCCGTCGGTAATCAAGCGCCCCCGCCGGCTCGTCATCGATGCCAGATCCATTTTTGCCTTGCAGCAAGGTAACAAGAGACTCCAAATGCTCTATCTCCAGTCGAAGCTTTGCATTTTCTTCTGCTAGAGAGGAATTTTCGTGTTGCAGCATTTGGACTTGATTCTTCTTGAACTTTGCTGCAAAACTTGACGACTGGCGAACTGGGGCTGTTCTCTCGACCGAGATCCCCGGCCCTGTAAAGCTGGATGGAGGTGGTCTTGAAAGGAACGTTTGGTTTTCAGAAAGCACATCACTTTTATCTTCGTCCCGTGGAGAAGAGAAAGATGTGTCAAAGTTCCAGTCACGACTAGATGTGGCTGGAACGGCAGCTGTTCGTCTCATTGGAAAACGCTTTGCTTTGTCAACCATCACAGTTGCTCGACTACTCAATCGACTCGAACCTTCGCTCCGATCGTCGCTGCATACAGAAGAGCTGTCTGGATCTTCGTCTCCGCCTATCGAACTTTCATTGCTGTCCTGTCGTGACAGTCGTCTACGCGGGTTCTCAGCTCCAATATTGTCGTTGTTTCCTCTCACGGATATCCGTCGCGACGACTTGATCCTGGTCAGCAGCAAGCGAAATGCCTGTGCGCAACACTCCTTGTCAAACACGAGTTTCTGCCACGTGATGAGCGCTGGCGCCCCCAGTCGCTGCTCAATCGTATTCAAATGTCAGCATTGGCATCGGCAGTCAACTTATCATTTGGCACATACCGCGAGTTCGGCTGCCGCAACCTGCATAAAGTCTGCCCGGAAGCTCTCCTCCCTCTTCCGCATTGTATCTCGATCCCTGCCTCCAGTGCAAGCCAGCCAGTAGCTCCAATCAGCCCAGCTAGCAACAACCTTAGCGCTTGTCAACACAGTTCGCACACTGGCTCAGCGAGCTTCTCGGTCTTGCGCTCCAGCCGCCGGTCCTTCGCCAGCGCCACCAGCCTCTCTGCCACCGCCGCAGACGACGCGTTCTAAGGACGAATTTATACTGCGTGAGCTTGAAAACCCGCGATCAAAAGCAGGAAAACAAGCCGCCGACACCTCGCGGAAGAGCGCGACGAGCACGAGCTCCTTGGTCTTCCACGAGAGCTCGCGCAGCTGCGACGCCGACTGCAGCACCGCCACCGACCGTCACTCTCCTTCTCCACACACGTCAGCTAGCCACGAGTCACGAGCGAACGCACCACGGGCGCCAGCGCCGGCAGCGCCGCCAGCTCGGCATGCAGCCGCTCCGCCATGTCCTTTCCGCAAGTACGCGACCATCACTCGTCCCCGGTTTGCCACGCGAATTTTCCGCGAATCAACCCGTCCCGCCAGCGTTCTCCGCGCTCTGATTCGTGCAAAACCGTACTACTCTGTTGTGTTTCGGCCAATCAGAAACGCGATCTTGGTTGGATCTCCCCCCACCTGCTCATTCGCGTACTTTCCCGACGGCAGCAAGGAGCAAGGCATGAGCGGACTGGAGCAGCGCGTGGCGGCGGCCGAGCAGGCCGTGGAGGCGACGGAGACGCGCGTGGCGCAGCTGGAGGCGCGCGTGGCGTCGCTGGGCGCGAGTGAGAACGAGAACGAGAATGAGAACGCGTGGCCGGCCGCGCGCATCCGGCAGACGTTCATCGAGTTCTTCGAGCAGCAGGCGCACACGTTCTACCCGTCGTGCCCCGTGGTGCCGCTGGACGACCCGACGCTGCTGTTCATCAACGCGGGCATGAACCAGTACAAGCCCATCTTCCTGGGCCAGGTGGACCCGGCGCACCCGATGGCCAAGCTCAAGCGCGCCGCCAACTCGCAGAAGTGCATCCGCGCCGGCGGCAAGCACAACGACCTGGACGACGTGGGCAAGGACGTGTACCACCACACGTTCTTCGAGATGCTCGGCAACTGGAGCTTCGGCGACTACTTCAAGAAAGAGGCCGTGCATTTCTCCATGACGCTGCTCACGGACGTCTACGGCATCGACAAGGAGCGCCTCTACGCCACCTACTTCGGCGGAGACGACAAGCAGGGCCTGCCCGCCGACGAGGAGACGCGCCAGATCTGGCTCAACTACCTGCCCGCCGAGCGCGTCCTGCCCTTCGGGTGCAAGGACAACTTCTGGGAAATGGGCGACGTCGGCCCGTGCGGACCCTGCACGGAGATCCACTACGACCGCATCGGCAACCGCGACGCCTCCAAGCTCGTCAACGCCGACCTGCCCGACGTCATCGAGATCTGGAACAACGTGTTCATCCAGTTCAACCGGGAGCAGGACGGCAAGCTCGTGCCGCTGCCCAGCAAGCACGTCGACACGGGCATGGGCTTCGAGCGCCTCGCCTCCATCCTGCAGGGAAAGACCTCCAACTACGACACCGACGTGTTCACGCCACTGTTCGCCGCCATCCAGAAGGTCACCAAGGCTGACGCCTACCAGGGAATGCTCGGCGCCGACGACCCGACGCTGCGCGACATGGCCTACCGCGTCGTGGCCGACCACATCCGTACGCTGACGTTCGCCATTACGGACGGCGCGATCCCGAGCAACGACGGACGCGGCTACGTGCTGCGCCGTATTCTTCGCCGTGCCGTGCGCTACGGCCAGCAGTTCCTCAACGCCCCGAGCGGTTTCCTGTCGGGCCTCGTCCCGGTGGTGGTCGACATGCTTGGTGACGCATTCCCGGAGCTCAAGCCCAAGCAGGCCGAGGTGACGGAGATCATCCTGGATGAGGAGCAGTCGTTCGGACGCACCCTGAACAAGGGTATTGATCGCTTCAAGAAGATCGCTCAGGGCATCCGCGAGAGTGGAAAGGCTCTGGTTGTGCCGGGCGAGGACGCGTTCTTCTTGTACGACTCGATGGGATTCCCGATCGACCTGACGCAGATTATGGCCGAGGAGGAGGGCATGACGGTTGACATCAAGGGCTACGAGGAGCAGATGAAGCTCCAGAGCGAGCGCTCCAAGATGGACCGCAAGAAGGGCGGAAACTCGGGCGCTCGCCCGCTTGTGCTTGAGGCTGCCGAGACGAGCGCGCTCTCAAGCAAGAACATCAAGCCCACAGACGACCTCGCCAAGTACGAGTGGGACATCACTCCGTCGGCCAAGGTTGTTGCCGTCTTCACCACGACCGCGACTAGCTCGTCATTTGTTGACGAAGTCAAGACCGGCGACTTCGAGCGCGTTGGTGTCATCCTCGACAAGACCTCGTTCTACGCGCAGTCGGGTGGCCAGATCTACGATACTGGTGCGCTAGTCAGCGGCGACTTCAAGATCGACGTCGACTCGGTTGAGGCGTACGCTGGTTTCGTGATGCACATGGGTCCGATTACCTCGGGCTCCATCAAGGTTGGCGACTCGGTTGAGTGCCGCGTTGACTACCCGCGCCGTACCAAGATCGCGCCGAACCACACGATGACCCACGTCCTCAACTTCGCGCTGCGCAAGGTGCTTGGCACGACTGTGGATCAGCGCGGATCCCTCGTGGATGAGACGCGTCTGCGCTTCGACTTTACCACGAACAAGGCGCTGAAGGTGAACCAGCTTGCGGAGGTGGAGGCCATTTGCGATGACATCATCAAGAAGGAGTACGATGTGTACACGCAGGACTCGGCTCAGGCTCAGGCTAAGCGCATTCAGGGTCTGCGTGCCGTCTTTGGCGAGACGTACCCCGACATTGTCCGCGTTGTGTCGATCGGCCAGCCGATTGTCCCGATGCTCGAGGACCCTGAGAACAGCACGTGGAGCAACTACTCGGTCGAGTTCTGTGGTGGTACTCACCTGAAGAACACTCGCGAGGCCAAGAAGTTTGTGCTGTACGAGGAGGGTGCGATTGCCAAGGGCATCCGTCGTATTTCCGCGTACACGCGCGACCTCGCGCACGAGGCGGAGCAGCGCGCGGCGAAACTGGACGCGCAGCTGGATGCGATTAATAAGCAGACTGGTAACGAGTTCATCGAGAACGTCGCGGCATTCAAGCCCGTGTTAGACAGCGCCCTTATTTCGCTGCCGACTAAGGATGCACTTCGCAAGAAGGTCGACGCCCTGGTGGACCGTGTCAAGAAGATCAAGAAGGAGGCTGCGGCTGCTCGTGCTGCTAATGGTGCGCGCGACGCGTCGGCTGCTGCCGCGAAGGCCAAGGAGGCTGGCTCGGAGTTCGTGGTCGTCAAGTTCGATGTTGGCACGGACGCCAAACTCGGCCGTGAGATGCTCGAGGCGATGAGCAAGATCCTTCCTACCGGCAGCTTCATGATCGTGAGTGTGGACACAGACGCCAACAAGACTGCGGCGTTCACGCAGGTGAGCAAGGAACACGTTGAGGGTAAGCAGCTGGACGCGAGGCAGTGGGTGAACCACGCCATGGCGGTCATGAAGGGCAAGGGCGGCGGCAAGGACGCCTTGAACGCCACAGGTCAGGCCAAGACGACGGAGAATGTCAACGAGGCGGTGGCGCTTGCTAAGGCGTACGTCGAGGGCAAGTAAGCATCGATAGCATGATGCAGATACAAGCAGTGTGCTGGTAATGAATGTTGCTTGTCTGCCTTCCTGACTTCTGAAGTATTGTATGCGGTTTCTGTGACCAACTCAGCTACGACTAGCAGTTCTTCTGTTCCTTCTGAAGCCTTCGATGACAAGGGTCCGTGAACACAAAGCGTTGGGACTTCCATCACAATGACGACCTACTGATCAAACTGGAAGATAGCCCCATCATTCCTAGGTCTGGTTAGCAACCAGGGAGCGGTAAACGCCATCGGGTCGGCGCATGAGCTCCGCATGCGTGCCCTGCTCCACAATCACCCCGTCCTGCGTCACACAGATCATGTCTGCACGCTGGATCGTCGACAAACGATGCGCCACCACCACCGTCGTG
>JAASGX010000609.1:0-17175 GCA_023334415.1 Phytopythium chamaehyphon | reverse complement strand
GCGGACAGACCGGCGCCCATGATCGCTCCTTATGGCCTCGCATCGCCAACAACCGACGGACCCGCGGGTCGCAGACACACAGGCCTGCAGACCCGCAGACCTCCTTCCCGCCCGCACCTGGGCAACTCGTGAAGAGCGCGGTTGGAGCCTCAGCCTACCTGGTCAACGTGCTCCATGGTCGTCGATGGGTTTCTGGGAGAATGAGCTGCTCGCTCCCCTAAGCTTTTTTCCCAGCCAACCAACAAAACCTGGTGCCCAAAACTAACAATGACGGTGTCGGGTATCGTTTTTGGTGTTTTCCTATATCAAATCACTAAATCCACCGCTGTCTAGCCGATCGTCTATGCGGGCTCGGACTTGAGCTTGAGGTAGCGCTCGACCTCCTTGTCGTTGCGGCCGAAGCCCTGCAGCCGCAGCTGCGAGTTCTGGTAGGCGAGCATGAGCGTGCCCACGCAGCCCAGCACGCCCGTGAACCACATGCCCGGCTTCGCCATGCTGCGGTCGATCTGCCTGGCTAAATCCGATCAATCCACCACGGCAAAAGAAGGCGAGAATGGAGTCGTCCACCAAAGCAGCGACAGCAACAGCACCATCACCGCCCAGCCGCGATCCATGAGCTCTCGTGAGTCCGCGTCCAGCATGGCGAAAATTCAAATTTTGAAGAAAAAAACTAGTGACGCACCAACAAAGAAGCCCATGGGGAAGCAGGCGGCGCCCAGCAGCGCGCTCTGCGCGTAGTCGGCGGTCGATATGTTGTCGCGCACCTGCCGCGGCGTCGGCTGCTCGAATACGACGGGGAACCGCGGGACGCGCGGGTCGCGCAGCTCGGGCATCTTGCGCTCGTCGTCGGCCATTTCCGCCTTTCGTCGCTTCCAAACTGCTGTTTGTACCGTAGGGCACGAGCAGCTACGCTCGCACACATTCCCATAAACCCGAATACAGCGCCCTCGTCTTCGGATCGCTATCGTCTCCTTCTTGGAGGGTTGCATAGTGAGCTCCATAGACCGCGACCCGAAGGGGAAGCGCTGTAGTCTGCAGCTTGTAGCAGGCCAGTCGGCATCCCGCCATGGACGAGTACTTCGCGCTCAAGCGCTCTAGCTTCCTGGGCAAGGACGTGGCGTACATCTGCCAGAACATCAACGGCCCGTGCCCGCTGCTGGCCGTGGCCAACGTGCTGCTACTGCGCGGCCAGCTGTCGCTGCAGCAGCTCGCGACCGACGGAGACTTCGTGTCGGCGCGCGACCTGCTCGCGGTCGTGCACCGCCGCATCGTCGACACCAACCCGCCGGTGCGTCTGAACGTTATGAGGAGCTTTAATGAAGTATGGTGGTGGTGGTGTTCTGATAACTGGGTTGCGCTTTTGCCTCATTAAGCTCACGGGCGGGTCGGAGCTGGCGCGGCTGACGCAGGAGAAGACGCTGCAGGACGTCCGCCAGCTGCTGCCCAGCATGTTTGTCGGCCTGGACGTCAACGTGCGCTTCCACAAGTACGCGGGGGTTGGTGTTTTTCCTTTTGTTGCTTTGAGGTATTGAACTGGCGGCTTTTTAGCGTCACCGACTTTGAGTACACGGTCGCGTGCGCTGTCTTCGACTTGCTCGACATCCAGCTCGTGCATGGCTGGCTGATCGACCAGCAAGATGCAGCGACGGTGAGGCTTTTTGTGTTTGCTGCGGTGGCTTTCTCGCAATGGCATTGAACTCATGCTGGGGCATTATAAAACAGTTGCGCGTTGTGGGGAACAAATCTTACAACGAGCTGATCGAGAGGCTCGTGGACTACCGAGGCGTGATGATGACAGAGGATACCGAAGGAAAAGATGCTCCTACCACCATTACCGGATCCGAGACACTTAGAGTGTCCTCCGACTCAACTCGTGCAGCCGCTGCTGCTGAACAAACGCCTCCGTCAACTGTTCCAGTCGAAACGCTCGATATTCATGGAGTCGGAGTTGCTGGGTTGACCATTGACGTCGCGCACGCATCAAATTACTCGACGCCTGGAGGATCGCCTTCATCAACTCCGAAAAAGAGTCCGTCCCAGAAGACGGTTGAAACCCTCGTGAAGGAGCGACATTTGAGCGACGCAGACGCCGTTGACACGGCAACCACCCTTCTTGAAGAGGGGCCGGTCCTCGAGGAGTTCTTCAATACTTCGGCGAGCCAACTCACGTATTATGGACTCGTTAAGCTTCATGAAGATATTCGAGAGCGACAGCTGTGCGTTTTCTTCCGCAACAACCATTTCTCGACGCTTTTCAAGGTAACTCTGCCGAACAGTTTATCCTCTCGATTTTGAAAGCTAACTAAAGTTGTGCATGCAGTATGAAGGTGCGCTATATCTGCTTGCTACTGATGCGGGCTATCTAGATGAACCCAGCATCGTGTGGGAGCGCCTGAACGAGATTGACGGCGACACGGAATACGTCGATGCCAACTTCCGTCGGGTCGGCTCATCCGAGCGACAGCAAACGCTATATTCGCATCGCCAAGATGATCCCTTGCTCAACTCTGCTGGCCAGCAATACCAAGCGAGTGGTGCTGGCGACGACAGCGCTAACATTCCCGACGAGAGCAGCCGAGAGGTGTCGTCTGTGTCAGAAAACGAATACCATAGCACTTCTGACGCCCAAGACGAACCGCGAGCGGTTCAACACACAACTGATCAATCGCATCAAGACAGCTCGCAGGCTCTTGATCCCGACTATTTACTGGCTCTACGACTCCAAGAAGAGGAGGAAGCGAGAGGCCAGCGTGCCAAATCCGGCACAATTGTCAACATCGCCTCTCGTCCGCTGCAGCCGATTGGCGCAGATCGAGATGGTGGATCGGCCAGCGTCAGTGAGGACGACTCTTTCGGCGGCGGCCTGCGCGAGACCAGTGAGGAGGAATATGTTCCTGTTATGGTTGATGGCGAAGTAATCGTATCAGCGGAAGAGATGGAGGCGCAGCGCAAGGCTGAGCTGTACTATGCGCAACAGAAGCGGCAACTGGATGCTCAAGCTGCTCAACTTCAGCAGCAGCACCACGCGGTGCAGCAGCAGCCACCGCAGCAGTCACAGCCGAACCAAGGGAGGTTCCGAGGCATGCGGAGAAGCAGCGACGGCGAATCCACCGGTGGCGACTGCTGCATATCATGAGAGCTTTTAGTCTCAGCAAATATCATATAGTTCAATGCAAACTTCATCAGTCAAACGCTCGCTACGAGAAGTGTATTCACTACGATCAAACCAAGCGAATCAACACCAAACACCACTACACTTACGAGTGCATCGATCCTTGAAGGTGAGTGGCTCTGCTTAGACGGCCTTGATAATGATCGACACAGGGTAGTGGTCACTGTTGTAGCCGCTGCACGAAGCCGTGTAGAGGTCGTGGTTGAAAGAGACCGACGAAACGCTGCTCGAGAGAGACTTGGAGACAAGAATGTGGTCCAAGCTGCTGACCTCAGTCGTTTCGTAGACGCAGTCGTTGTCCTCGTCGTACCACTGCGAGTACCGGTCGGTTTGACTCGCCTTGGACGCGACCTGAGCAAAGTTGGAGCCCGTGAGGATGGAAAGCACACCACTGATGGGCTTGTTGCTGTTCTTGTCGAGCACCGTTCCGGACCAGTCGTTCAAGTCACCCGAGATGATGGCGTGGTATCCGCTGGAGACGGCTGCGTTGGCCAAGTCCGAGAGCACGGTGGCCTGGGCCTCACGTTCGTAGCATCGCACCTTGTCCTCCGGGTTGGCGAGCAAGTGGGCGCCAACGAGCGTGATGGGCTTGGAGAACCCCGATACGTTGAAAGTCGTGTAAAAGTGCTTCGACACACCCTTCGTGGAGCTGTAGCCCGACGCCGACGGGCACGTCGAGCCTGAAACCGGGATGGATGCCGTCGCACTCGTACGCTTGAGGTCTACGATTGGGTCCACGCGCGTCAGCAGAGCCGAGTTCTGTCCCGTCGAGGTGTCAGTGCCCTTGACCAAGTACGGCTTGTATGTCGAGTCTCCGAGGGTCTTGAGCTGCGTGATGACGGCGTTGAGCGCAGTGCAGTCCTCGACCTCGTTCATCTGGATAATGTCCGAATCGAGCTTGTAAATGATGTTGGCGATCTGCTTGATGTGGTTGTTGGCAGCAGTCGCGTCGGTCCACTTGCAGTCGGCGCCAGGGCAATCCAGGGTTCCGAAGCCCGTCAGGAAGAGGAATTCAGTGTTGAAGGTCGAAAACTTGAGTTGCGTCTTCGTCTTGCGGCGGTCTCCAGCAGTGGTTGGCGCAGTGGGGCAAGCAGTGAAGGTCGCAGCTTTGATCGCGGCGATGCTGGCAGCCAGCAAGCCCAGCACAAGGATGGCAGTCGAGTGTCGAACGGAAGCCATGAGGAAGGCGAGGTGAGGGGATCGGCGCAAATTGCGGAATGACTCAAAGCGATCGTCGACGTTTTTTGTGTTCGAAGGGGGCGAACGGCGGCATGCATCTAGCAGGGCTGGCTCTGATTACATACCAAGCTGACAGTAGTACGATTAGTTGAGCCTTTGAACGAGAGTCTCGCCTGGCACAAGAGCACTTCAGTAATCAGATTCCCCAATGCGCACAGCCATTCAATGTGTGTCAGCTCAACGATGTAATCAGATTCGCGTCGAGATGGTGACTTTTGATCCACAATGTTGAATGCTGCTGCATTTGTGAATGTCATTGGCTTCTTCAAGGCCATCCGAGAGGATCTGATGTCCATGGGATCAAAAGATTTGTCTGGCTTGATGTGCATGCGATTTCTCATTTCTTTGGAGTGTCTCCGAACGCTAGTCTTTTCGTCGTGAATGAACTCCCCATGCATTCAAGCCGGGCATAGGAAGCTCCATGCAGCATCACCAATTCGAGTTGCGCAAACTTGACAGCTCAAAGCGAGCTCACGCTTGGGTAGCGTTCCTGATCGCCAACATATCCGCGACTTTCTGCTCTTATCATTCAAACGTGCGAAATCAAAAGCCTTGAGAAGTGAGCGGGACGTTAACAGCACTCATCAGACACCTTGCAATACCAGCGCGTTGAATGGCCTTCTTTTCGCTCATCATGTAAGTATCCTAAGTTACATGCAGCACGTACTCCAGGCCCGCCAGCACATGAATATCCCCAAACTTGTCCAATTTACTTGGAGAACTTTGTTACTGATCGGTTGCCTCATATTCACAGCCGCTGGATGCGTTGTGTACTTCGCAGCTCGTCCAGTTCTGGCAAGCCCTAACTAGTTCGCTTTGCGGTGTAGAGATCAACAAAACTCGACATTTATTGCATCGTTCAAGAGGATTATAAGGCAAAACGAGCCCACTACTGTATGCCTTTGGGAGGAGTATAGTTCCACCATGCAGCATGGAGGCATCAACTACGCACTTGTTAGAGTATCCCGGTTTCATTTGCCTCCCCGTTTCAATTGGCACTACGCACCATGCTTGTGGAGATAAATCTTCAGCCATAAATCTTCGTCTGAGATATAGAGGTGAAGGCATACGTGAATGGTTCGTGAGGAAAACTGTGATTCAAGGCGTCACAGCATCCGTGCTTAACTAAATTACTGGCGACTTCGGGCCGAGAGCGAGAGTACAACTTCAGCAGATGGGTAGTGGCAAAGATGCCGTTCATGACTTTGATGCACATGAAAAGTGAAATCGTGTGGAGTCTGTAACTCAACAGTCCGTAAGCCAAACAAGGATAGAACGTGCATTGCAATTGTGCGCCGCCATCCTTTGGTCAAGACAAAGCAAGCTATCAAAGATCGTGAGTGCAAAATCATAACTTAGCTTATTCCTCCTGCCCTTGACTCCTCCAAAACTACCTATATCAAATCTTGATGCGCACGGCTTCGGGCTCGACTTCGGGCTTGTCGTCGCCATCCTCAAAACTGGTCGAGTCGGCGCTGAGGCGCACAAATGACTCGTTGGTCGTCACGCTGCCGCTGCCACTTTCGTCCAAGCGCATGCGTTTCTTGGGGGTCGGAGGACGGCAGTAGTCGAAACCTGCAAAGTCCCGGGCGAGTTCGTCTCCCAGGTCGTCGGGAACGTAAAGCTGGTGCGGCTGATCCGTGAACTGAGGGTCGAAGTTGCAAACAAGGTTTTCCGGAGTCACGGGCCGAGGCATTAGTGGCGGGGCCACTTGCTTTCTCACAATTTCGTCCCAGTTGACACCGCGGAAGAACGCGTGCGCCTTGACCTCGCTCATTCCTGCTGCCGAGCCCATTCGATGCTCAGGACGCTTGTCAAGTAGCTTCGCGACCAAATCCTGCAGCTCGGCCGACATGTTGCGTGGGTAGCGGACTGGTAGCTGCAGGATGCGCTGGTGAGTGCTCTTCTGGCTTGACTGGGGGAGATAGAACGGAGGGTATCCAGCTCGCAGCTCGAACAGCAAGCATCCGAGCTGCCAGAAGTCTACAGGCAGGCCATGTCCGCCAGGTGCACGAGCTACCATCTCGGGTGGCAGGTAGGTGTCGGTGCCGCACATTGTGTTGGTGCGACCAGTACGGGAAGCCAAGCGTTTGGCGAGGCCCATGTCGGCAAGCTTGACGTGGCCATCAAGACCAAGAAGCACATTCTCAGGCTTGATGTCGCGGTGCACGATGTTCATCGAGTGCAAATGTTCGAGTGCGAGCACAAGCTCAGCGCCGTAGAAGCGGACGGCACGTTCCTCTAGCGCTCCTCCGTGCTGCTGAAGGTGCACGAACAAATCTCCACCAGCCAGGAACGGTGACACGAGGAACACGGCGCGGCCGCGAGCCATGGCAAAGTCGAGCGGGAGAAGGAACGGGTGGCGCCCGGCCCATTCCATAACGGAGCGCTCTGCGTACGCGACTTTCGCCTTCACCTGCCCGAGCTTCATCTCCTTGATGGCAAAGAGCTGGGTCTCGTCGACGCTGTTGCAGCTCTGAGGCGCAGCACTTCCAGGCGACTGGAGCCGAGCGAGAAGCACGCGGCCGTAGTGACCGCGACCAAGCAGCTTGAGCGTCGTGAAGTCACGCATGCTCGGCGGCACTCGCTGCTGGAGAGCGGCAACGTGCGCCACGAACCGCGAGCGGTCCTTCTCCGAGTCGGCAGCAAAGTAGACCGAGTGGCTGCCGCCGCTGCTGGTCGCAGGCGCCAGCACAAACACGTAGCCCGCGTGGTGGTCATCGTCCACGAGCTTGAGTCTGCACTGCAGCAGGCTGACGAACTTGAGCACCTTGGTGACGTCTTTTGCCTGCGACACCTGCTGCTGGTTGTTGTTGCTGCTGCTGCCGTTGGCAGTGTTGGAGACACCAGCGTCGTCGCGGTGGTAGACGAGGAAGCTCGACTTGATGGCTACGCAGTAGTGGTGCGAGCTCCACACTGGCAGCAGTCGTCTGCGCTTGCGGAAGCTGGCGACGAACGACGGAGGCAGCGAGTGCAGGAACCGCTTGGCCTCGTCGCTCAGCACGGGATCTCGGCGCGAGAACACCTGGAGCACCATTGCTGGATCGTTTTGCAGCGTTGGAAAGAAAAAGCTGCGGTTGGTGGTGGACACCTGCGAGCGAGCGCGGGAATCCGGGACTGCGCTGCTGGGGTCTAACAGCCAGAAAGTTGTTGGGCGAACGGCTTCAGCCCGCGATCCGAAAGATGCGGACGAGCTCCGCAGGACGAGCTGGAGATTGAGATCGGCGAGGCTTCAAGCAGCTCCAGCAGCAGCAGGCAGAGCAGAGCGGCAATGGGAATGAGCAGCTCGCGGCCTCGGGCTCTGGGCGCGTGTCGTCGTACTGCAAAAAGAGACCACCGTAATCAGGTGATTGACGCGGTGAGACACAGGCAGCAACAACATCGTTTTGTGAAGGCTTACATATTGATAAGGTGATGTTTAGATAGTAATTTATAAATCAACTTTTTGTGTTGTAGAAGGATATCCATTGTAAGGTCATTGCTGGATTCTCCCAGAAATAGATAGACGCTCTCATCGCCCATCAAAACTGCGGGATCGTCGAATAAGACTGCCAACCTAGCATAGCATAGTACAAGCGGAGTCTTATCGCATCGAGCAGTGGTGGTACTGACAGCGGTGAGCAGCTACGATTTTTTTTGCGGGAGGCGAAGGAAGAGCAGTCGTAACTGTAAGTGCGAAGCCATTGGTGATGGCAATCAGCATGCGAGGAGTTTGACTCTCGAGAAGTTGTCGCAGTATGCCACGTTGAAGTGCGCTCGGACACAGAAATGCAAGAGCTGTCCATATCAGCTGGTCGAAAACAAAGAAACAGGTGGGTTAATCGCTGCTTCGGATGGATTACACAGCGATCAAATCTGCTCGTCGTCGTCGTACACTGGCATAATCGCTCGGCCCGATCTACTTGTCGTCCTTCTTCTCCTCGTCCTTCTTGTCGCCGTCCTTCTTGCCCATCTGCGCCATCGCGGCTTTGATCTTGGGATCGTTCGGGTCCACGCCGGGCAGGCCGGACAGCAGCGAGTTGACAAAAGTAGGGTCCATGAACGGAAGCGTCGACGCGGCAGCTGGGGCTGGGGGAGGCGCGCCACCAGCGGCAGCCTGCGTTGATGTGGTCGCAGCAGCAGTCGTCGCAGCAGGGGCACTCTGTGTCGGCGCAACCGCAGCAGCAGGTGCAGTCTCCGTAGCTTGAGCAGGAGCAGGCTCAGGAGTAGGTGCTGCCGGAGACGCAGCGGCGGCCTCTTCCTGCTGCTTGGCCTCGGCGGCGCGCTTCTGGGCAGCCTCCTGGCGGGCACGCTCCTCTTCCATGGATACACGAAGGGCCTGTAGATATGTAGGATATGAGGATGCTGAAGAGGAGAAATTGTGGTTTTGCAACGACGTACCAGTGCAAGCTCAGGGTCGAGGCTCGGGTCGACGCCACCGTACTCTGCGAACGAGTCGTTTCCGGCTCCTCCCGCAGCACCCGCCATAGCACCGCCCATGCCACTGTCCTCTCCGTGAAGAACAGGAGATGACACAAGAACGTCCGATGGCAGCACGCCAGGAGGCACCGTGACCAAATGACTGCAAGTCACGAAAGTCACGAAGTCAGCGGATCCGATGAATGCTGCAGCATGCATCTATCTGCAACTCAATCTGACCTGTTGCTGTTGCTGCTGGCGGCGTCCACGAATACCTGGAGCTTGTTCGCGTTCGTGTCGACGTCCCCCATGCTGATCACATCCACCGCGATCTGCACACATCAGGGGACACGGTCAGTGACGTCGGATACACAGATGCACATCCGCTCCGCCTCCTAGAGCGCACGTTGTTCTTCTTGAGGAGCTTGCCGATCTTGGTCAGCGTCTTCTCGTCCTCCTCCACTGGCGAGCCGATGAACACAACAATCCGCTGGGCGCCTGCAAGTCGGGCCATGAGCCATCAATCATTTCATCCACAATCGTTCGCAAGCCCGCACCCGTCTTGTTCCGGCGGTGCTTGAGCGCGAGCTGCGCAACCTGCAGCGCGTTCGAGAGCTTCATGACGCCGCCGATGTTGACGCTGTGGATCGCGCTCAGCAGCGTGCCCATGTTGTCCGTGGGCGAGGCCAGCACCTGCACGCTGCGGTGGCGTGACTCTCGTTGTTACTATTCCTTGCTGGCAGTTAGAGGAGGAGACCCCGAGCCACGCACCCTTTGCCCGCCATGGCCAGCACGCCGACCGTGCTCTCGGGGTTGGACTGCGTCTTGGTGCCGCACAGCAGGTTGGCCGCGTCGTGCTGCGCCTCCAGCCGCGAGGGGATGTAGTCACCGTTGCGCATCCACTCCGAGTTGTCCAGGCTGGTGCGGGTTCAAGGGTCTAGAAGTCAGTGCACCGCATTACGTGGCGCATCTTGGGTCGCCAAGATCTCGGCCTCCGCCGCGCCAAATCGCGCCGCTCCGGCGCGAGCGAGCGCGCCAGAAGCCTTCGCTTTGTTGTGGCGCAGCAGCAGCAGGCGCCCACGCACCAGATCATCGTCGACTCGAGCGGCATCGTGGGCGATTAGCAGCTACTCGGCCTCGTCGTCTTCTCTTCGTCGCGATTTTTCCTCCTCGTGTCTAAAGATCCTCGACACTTACTCCATGCGCAAGATGTAAACGACCATCGTAAATGGCACCACGTACCATTTCTGCTGGTGTTCACGCGTACCACTTAATCGGTTCACCTGCGCACTTTGTGGGGTGGACCATAGAATGGTCACCATACAGGCCAACATGGCGTCGCCCGCGGCGGACAGCAAGGAGAAGACGCGGCGGCACTGGCGCGTGCTGCGCGCGGCGCTGCTGTCCAGGCGGCAGGAGAGCGACGCCGCGACGGCCTCGCGGATCTCGACCGACTTCTTCGCGCTGTTCCCGGCCTCGAGCGCAGCCGAGGGCGTCGCGAATGGGCGAGGAATGATGCGCATCCGGCAGCCGGCGGCCGACAACTTTGAGTGGATGGCGTACGACATGGCGCTGCCCTCCTTGGAGGAGGAGAACGCAGTACTGCAGGGAAGAGATGGCGCGAGGCGCACGGTGCTCGTGCACGAGAAGAGCAAGGCCGCGAGCAAGAAGGTGCCCGTAGCGGAGCTGCTGAGTCACCAGGTGAATCAGGGCGTGGACAACACGGGCAATATCCGCACGTGGCCGTCCGAGCAGATCCTGCTCTGGCACGTGCTGCGGAGCGGCGTCGGCCGGCAGATAAGCAGGGACGCCACGCACCCGGCGGGAGGCAATGCGAGCATCAACTGCTGCGAGCTCGGCAGCGGCATGGCCGGGCTCGCCAGCCTCGGGCTCCTGGCGCACTCGCCGTTCGCGATCGGCGAGATGCTCATCACGGACGGGAATCCCAAGTCCGTCGACAATCTCAAGCTCACGGTCGAGGAGAACCGGCGGCAAGGAGCGCTGCCCGCGACTACCAAGGTCAGCGCCGAGCTGCTGCGCTGGGACCGCATCGCGCAGCTGCCCGAGCAGTGGCGGCACCGGTTCCACCTCGTGCTGGCGAGCGACTGCCTGTTCTTCGAGGAGTTCCACGAGGACCTGGCGCACACCATCAAGCAGCTGCTGGACCCGCGCTCGGGCCGGTGTCTGCTGCTGCAGCCGAGCCGCAACGGGTCCATGGAGCGGTTCTGCGTCAAGGCCCGGGCTCTTGGGCTCGACCTGCAGATCTGCGACGACTATGACGTCGAGATCACGCGCAGACACGTCGAGTATCAGCAGACGCGCGCCGACTACGTGCCGGACGTGCACTACCCGAAGCTCGTGACGGCAAGTCGAAGCAGATAGCATAGCGTAAGGTTCGGTAGTGAGTGCGTAAAGTGCACGTGTTGAAGGCAGTAGGTGCGCACGTTTCTCCTTGGCGCCATACTGAAACCAAGTGTCAGGTAACCCAAGCTATTTCGCGCCCTGCCGCCAGCGAGAAAGGCGCCCCTGCTGGAGGCGTCGGCTTGCTCGCTGTTCACGCCGAGCGCGAGGCGCCCGGGGCTCGACGAGCAGCATGCGGCACCCGTCGTCCTCCTCTGGCGTGCGTTGCGCCCGTTTATTGGCGCCTTGGGCCGTTTTCCGCCGAGAACTGACGCCGCAAGGTGCGCTTTCCCGCTGCAGCTCGATGGCGGCGGCAACGTGCGCGTGTGCTGCCGCGTGCGTCCGCAGAACAAGAAGGAACTGGCGATGGCGAACGCGCAGCGCTGCGTCAGTACCTCGGATAGTACCATCGAGGTCAAGGTGAGGCGGAAGAGCCCAAGCCAAGGCTGCAAGGATACCCTTTATCCATTTGGCCCGTGCTGATTGTTGTCGTGACGGAGGCAGTCGGGAGACGGCACGCCGCAGAAGTTCACGTTCGACCACGTGTTTGGCGAGGATACGGGGCAGCAGGGCGTCTTCGAGAGCGTCGCGCTCCCCGTCGTCCAGGGTGAGAACGAAGGCTCACGTGGGCATGTGGGGAATGAGGAGCTTCCTGGGTTGACTTTTGTATATTTTGCATGGGGCAGATCTCATGGATGGGTACAACGCCACGATCTTCGCGTACGGCCAAACGTCGTCGGGTAAGACGTACACGATGGAGGGCGCGAGCATCGACGACCCGGAGCTGCGCGGCATCATCCCTCGCACGGCGACCGAGATCTTCAACAACGTCATGGCCGCAGACGAGAACCTGGAGTTCATCGTCAAAGTCAGTTACATCGAAATCTACATGGAGCGCATCCGCGACCTGCTCGACCCATACAAGTCCAAGGTCAACCTTCAGGTGCGCGAGGACGCCCAGCGCGGTATCTTCGTCGAGGGCATGACTGAGACATGCGTCACTAGCGACGAGGAGCTGCTTGCAACCATGCGCGAGGGCGCCTCAAATCGCGCTGTGGCAGCGACCGGCATGAACGAAGGCAGTTCTCGCAGTCACAGTGTGTTCATTGTGACCCTTTTCCAGCGGCACCTGGAGAATGGCGCGACCAAGGCGGGCAAGCTGTTTCTCGTCGATCTTGCTGGTTCTGAGATGGTCCGCAAGACCGGGGCATCGGGAAAGCAGCTTGAAGAAGCCAAGACTATCAATAAGTCTCTGTCTGCACTTGGCATGGTCATTAACGCGCTCACAGACTCAAATGTGTCGCACGTGCCTTACCGTGATAGTAAGCTGACGAGAGTACTACAAGAGTCACTTGGTGGTAACTCCCGAACTGCTCTCATCATTAACGTATCGCCGAGCAGCTTTAATGCACCAGAGACGATTTCAACTCTTCGATTCGGCATGCGTGCCAAGTCGATCAAGAACAAGGCTGTTGTCAACGAACAGCGCAGTGTCGAAGAGTATAAGATCCTGCTGGCTAACGCTGAGAAGCTCATCACCAAGCAGCAGACGTACATCATCTCTCTCGAGGCGCGGCTGACTGGTGCACCTGGTGGAGCTCCTATAGAAGCCGCCGCAGTTGCACCTATTGCATCAATTTCGAACAGTGCGAATGAGAATATTGATGCGCGTGACATCCAGGTAGATTTGGCAGCCGAGAGCGGTGGCCCTCCGTCGCCAACTGCGCGTGCTGCTCGTGCGCTTGAAGAACTGCAAGAGCGCATTAACCAGCTCGAGGAAGAACTGGCTGAAGAAAAAATGGAGTCAACGCGTCGTGGTGAAGAGATTCGACTTCTGACTGCCAAGCTTGATGAACATTTACAAGCGATTGAAACATCGCATGTGCTTATCGAAGAACTTCGCAAGGTCAAGGATCTTCAGGAAAAGTCGATGGAAGAGAAAATACGCCAGCGCGAGACTGCGCTGTCTGAGCTGCGGGCTGACCACGACCGCCTCAGCTTTGAGCACAAGGAACTTCGTATTCATGCTGAAACTTTGCAGCATGAATACGATGCGCTGCTGCAGGAAATGCCTGCAAACGGCACCTCAGGATCGCCTTCTGGTGCATTAGGCAAGCTAGCAACCGCTGCTGCTGCTGCTGCTGCTGCTACTACTCCGATCAACGAAGGAGACGAAGAGAAAGCCGAGTCTGCGGAAACAAGAATTGGGGAGACGGCAGAACCAGTGCCATCTTCGCCTCAGTCCCAAACTGCCGGTGACGACGCGTCGCCAGCTGAGTCGCCAAGTGGCACCACTGCACATCTACAAGGCAGGGTCGCAGCATTGGAGGCCGAGCTCAAGGAGTACGAGATGGAGTATAGGCAGCTCCAACAGTCAGCTGAGCGTGAAAAGACGCGCTTGGCAGAAGACGTGGAGCGCAAGGCGGCCCAGGTTCGTGAGCTAGAGCAGCAGCTAGAACGTTTGTCGGCGAACGCTTCGGGAGGAGACATTGGTGATGCTGGCAGCGACGGATCCTCTGCGTCCACGGCTTCAACGACGGCAAGCAACCACCACAGCGGCATGTCAGCTCGCGAGCGACAGCATATGCGCTCTATCCAGCAGAAGCTGGAACAGCTTGTGGCTGTCCATCGGCAGTTGCTGCGAAAGTACGCCTCTCTCGAGCTGGAGCTCACTGAATCAAAGAAGAAGCTGGCGCTGCGCGACGAACGCATCAAGCAAGTCGAAGCCAACAACCGTATCATGGCTGGCAATATGCGCACGCAAGCCGAAAAGCACGTCGAAGAGCTTACCCGACTGCGCGACCAGATCGCGGACTTTCGTGGTGCGCAGCGCTCCCACTTTGAATCGCAGCTGTCGAGCCAAAATGCCCCAGGTGGCTTCGACCCCACGTCAAGCGTTATCAAGACGCTGCGCGCCGGGTCATTCTACAACGATGGAGTCATTCGGCCCATTCGCGGAGGTGGAAAGCGGAAAACCATGGTCGGCGGAACGGGTGGCGCGCCTCAGTTCACTGGCCTCGTGCCGTCCGGAGCGGGTCAAACGTCCGATGTGCCCGCTGCTCCGTCCTCGGGTTTCCTGAACCGCTTGTTTGGCAAGACTACGTAGACTTTGGAGCAGGTAACGACTCTCTCATGCAGCTCGGTTTTCGCTTGGAGCACATGCACGCAAATGTATAATGGAGATCTCTCTTTGTCGGCGACAACTTCAACGCGTTACACCCGCGAGACTCGATGCATGACAATCATCAGCATGAAACGCATGAGATATTACAGTGAGATGGAATATGAAAACCAAGCCGTTCATGGTGCTCGCTTCCTCAACACCAAGCGACAGACACCACTAAGCTCTTCGACAACCTCCGCTCGCCAGCCATGTCCGTGTACGACGAGGTGGAGATCGAGGACATGGAGTTCGACGCGGACGAGCAGGTGTACTACTACCCGTGTCCGTGCGGCGACAAGTTCTTCATCGCGCTCGAGGACCTGTACGACGGCGAGGACATCGCCGAGTGCCCCAGCTGTTCGCTCACGCTGCGCGTCATCTTCGACGAAGACGCGCTGCCCGCGCTCAAGCCGGAGGAAGGGGGCGAGGACAAGCCGTGAAGCTGCGCTTCGTTCATTGCCATGCTCGTGTTATATAATTTACTTAGATGCAAAGTGTTCAAAGTCGTGGTCTGGTCCGCGCTCGCTGCTCCATCAGCAGCAGCCGTCGCGCTGGGCCGCCGCGGCGGAGCTGCTGTGCAGCGTGAAGCCTTTGCCCGTCTGCTTGCTCCCGCCGGCGTCCATGTCGGTCGACCGCGCGTAGATCCGCAGCACTAGCGCCTCAATGGCCTGCGCGACGGTCGTGACTGCGGGGGTCACCTCGTACTTGAGCGGACCGGGGGGATGGCCGAGAGCGAGGAGGTCAGGGCCCTTGTCGGTGCGCTGCTCCGTCAGCTCGAACAGCTCGCACTTGTTTGACAACGCCGACGTGCGTGCGAACATGAGGCTGTTGGCCAAGCGATAGGGCGTCGTCTCGTTCGGATCAGCCTCCTCCAGCCATCCGATCTTGGGCGCCTTGATGAGGGTGTCCGCAAGCAGCCGCTGGGAGTCTTCGTCCTGCACGAACGTTGCCGGCCGCTGTGCCACGGACTCCAGCTTATCGACTTTGTTCTCCACAAGCATGACAGCGGCCAGCGTGGCGGGGTCGCTGTTCTCCTTGAGCGCTCGCAACCACTGGCATCCGCCACCAGAGCTCGGCAGGACCTCCTTGAACGACTTCCGGTTGCTCACGTCGTAGACCACGAGTGCACCTACAGGCAGCTACATGTTAGTGTACGTTGTGTTTCATCAAGAGTATAGCTACAGAAGCGAACCATGGGCGCGGCGGTAGTGCGAGATGGAGATGGCCTGGTAGCGCTCCTGGCCGACCGTGTCCCACACTTGCGCGCGCAGGAACTGGTTGGGCTCGCCGAACTTCCAATCCGGCCGCGGAACCTTGACCGTGACAAACTCGGGCTCGGTCGTCGTCTTGCTGTCGGCGTTGAACTGCTGGCCGCGCGTGGCCACGCCGAGAAGGTTGGTCTTGCCCACGCCACCCGACCCGATCACGATCACCTTGTACGTGATCTCTCCGCTCGTCGGGGAGTGCGCCGGCGCCGCCTCCATCGTGCTCTCTCGCGCAAGCTGGTTCGGTTTTGCTTGTGGAGCTCGCGTCCAGCCGCCCGACAAGCAGGCTATCAATAGTGCTGCGTGAGCATAAGCGGCTCCATTGATAGCCTCTCGCGTCCTTTCGCGATGCGTTTCCGCAGGTCCTGCAAGTAAATATGACTATTGAAAGTGAAGGGTATAGGAGGTTAGAGGTTCCGCCCCCTGTGTGTGGAGCTGGTAGCCCAGACCCTCAAGCTCCAAGTCGACCAGCATGAGCGACGCCCTCCGCGACCCACGCGCGCCGCGCTTCCCGGTCGTCGTGGAGCACCCGACGTTCGCCGACATCCAGCAGAACCTCAGCGCGGGCGACTACCTGCGCTGGGGCGGCGTCACGGCGGCCTCTTTCCCGCTCGGCTACGTCTTCGGTGCGGCTCTAAACCGCTGAAATGCTGGAGATTTGCGCCAAAACCGGCGGAAATGCGGTCGGCTGACGGGTTTTCGTGGCGCTGGCAGGCCTGAAGCTGAACAAGCGCGTGGCGGGCCCGTCCATGTGGGTCACGGGCGCGCTCGGCTCGCTCGGAGGCTTCCTCTGGGCCTTCCAGAACTCGTCGTTCCGCCTGCAGGGCCGCGAGGAGAACAAGGCCGAGGTGCGCCAGTTCATCTCCAGCAAGCAGCAGTAGTCGAGCGGGCGAGCGAGCGGCCGATTAAAAAGCACGGCGACGCCCTCGCGGCGGCCGATTTGTTCTCTTGTTCTCTTGGGCTGGCAGCAGCTTCGTTCCTCGCTTTCTGGTGGTCTTCAGGTTGCCTTACAGCTTACAGGATGGTGAAGTCACCACCACTATGAGGTTTTCATACTCAGCAACAGCAGCAGCAGCAGCAGCAGAATACAGCAGCACAAACACAGGGTTAAACACCACCAAGAGGGCCCGTTAGCAGTCCGCTGACGGCCAAGCAGACGTCCATTGCGGTGGTGCAGCACCTCAGGATCCCCAAGTTGCCGTTCAGCAGTGCGATTATCGCTTGTCATGAAGCGCACCTCCCCAGATCGATATCCTCACTCCCCTCAAACTAGTATCCAGCACCCGTTTTCGTTGGTTGGTTGGCCACAAGCGCCACCTTCCCGCCTCCGCTCAGTATCGGAATCCATCCCCGCTGTCGACCATGGAGCACGTTGACCAGGTAGGCTGAGGCTCCAGCCGCGCTCTTCACGAGTTGCCCAGGTGCGGGCGGGAAGGAGGTCTGCGGGTCTGCAGGCCTGTGTGTCTGCGACCCGCGGGTCCGTCGGTTGTTGGCGATGCGAGGCCATAAGGAGCGATCATGGGCGCCGGTCTGTCCGC
>JAASGX010000608.1:0-17219 GCA_023334415.1 Phytopythium chamaehyphon | reverse complement strand
CGTACTGCGCGGCGGCGTTCCGCCCGGAGTTTGCGGGCTCGCTGTGCGACGTCTGCGGGATTTCTCGCGTCGGCGACGAGACTCTCGGCCTCGTCGTCACCTCGGCGCAGTAAACGTCCTTTAGAGTCCGCGGCGGAGGTCAAGAGCGTGCAGGCTGCTGCTGTTGGTGTCGGGTGTGTTTTTAAATGCGCCGAACGTCAGCGACAAGGTGGCGCGCAGCACGACATCTTGTCCACCTGCAGCCTTCTGGCAGTGCTAGACCGTCGAGATCACTGAGGGCACCACCCACAGTGGCCTCGCAAGCTGTCACATGAACTGAGCGAGAACGGAAAAAACTTTAGCGTTGATGAGCGGTAGCTGTGCACGACGCGCGTTCTGTTGACCAAGAGCCGCATCGTTGTCATGGACGAAGCCACGGCATCAACCGACCCAGCCGCGAAGAGTAAGCGGCAGGAGATGATTGCACGTGACTTCGAGGACGCGTCGGTGCTGACGATTGCCCACCGACTGGCAACATTGCAAGACTCGGACCGCATCATGGTGCTGAGCGACGGCAAGGTACTCGAATTCGGCGAGCCGAGGATGCTCGGAAAGTATGAGACGGGCGCCTTCCGGCAGCTCGCGAGCGAGGGCGGGTACCTCAGCCAGTTGCTGTAGGCGTCATCGATTCGCTGAGCGCAGCAGTTCAACCAAAAGAATGCTTTGGGCACTTTGCTTGTTTGTTTGAAAAATCTGATAATGGATCAAAAACGGATGGCTACACTTGAAGGTCGCGTCGTTTCGCGGTGCACGACGGATCGCGGAGGCTGCAGGGGTGCCCCACAGCTCAAGACGCCGCGCAGGCACCTCCAGCCGCTCTACCAGCAATTCCAGCCGCTCTGCAGCAGTCTCAAGCTGCTCTGCTTCAGTTCCCAGCCGCTCTGAAGCAATCGGCGGCCTCTAGAAGCAGCAAAAGCGGCTGCTCCGTCGCGTTTGCAGCAGTTGCAGCGCTCGCACGGCAGCCATGCAGCTGCGGCACCTGACGTCGCTGCTGCAGGCGACTGAGGGCCTGTGCAAGGTCACGGCGGTAGCCTTCTCGCCCAACAACCGGCGGCTCGCGGTCGTGACGGTGGACCGCGTCGTGCACTTGTTCGACGCGCAGACCGGCGAGCGCAAGGACAAGTTCTCGACCAAGCCCGCGGACAAGGGCGACAAGAACTATGTGGTGCGTGCGCTCGCCTTCTCGCCCGACTCGACCAAGCTCGCGGTCGCGCAGAGCGACAACATCGTCTTCATCTACAAGATCGGGCTCGAGTGGGGCGACAAGAAGTCCATCTGCAACAAGTTCCCGCAGCAGTGCTCCATCACAGCGCTCGCGTGGCCCCTCACGCACCCCAACGAAATCGTCTTTGGGCTCGCGGACGGCAAGGTCAAGGTCGGCCAGCTGCGCAGCAACAAGCCTGCCACGCTCTACGGGTCCGGGTCCTACGTGGCCGTCGTGTGCAGCAACCAGGAGGGCACGGCCGTCTTGTCAGGCCACTACGACGGAGCCATCTACCGGTTCGTCTTCGACGACGTGTCGGGAGGCGGACCGACTCACGCCAAACTCGCCGTGCACTCGACGATTCCGTATGCGCTCTCATGGGGCGAGAGCATTGTTGCCGCGGGTAACGACAGGAAAGTGACGTTCTACGACAAGGACGGCGGGGTCGAGCGCACATTCGACTACTCGAACGATCCTCAGTGCGGGGAATTCACGACCAGCATCGTGAACCCCACAGGAGAAGCGGTAGTGGTGGGCAACTTCAACTCGTTCTACACATTCAGCTTCAACGCCAAAACCAGTAACTGGGAGCTTGTGGGGACGAAAACCATCCCAAATCTGTATTCTGTCACTGCTCTTGCGTGGAAAGCAGATGGAAGTCGTCTAGCTGTTGGGTCTGCATGTGGAGCGCTTGACCTATTCGACGCGTGTGTGCGACGCTACCGGTACAAGGGCAAATTCGAGTTTACGTATGTGTCGCTGAGCCAAGTGATTGTGAAGCGACTATCTACAGGAGCGCGGGTGGTCGTTCGCTCCGCTTTCGGATGCGAGATCACCAAGCTCAACGTCTTTCAAGACCGGTTTCTGGTTGGCAACACGTCCAACACTCTCCTCGTTGGTGATCTGGACACCGCCAAACTCAGTGAGGTGCAGTGGCAGTCGACAGGCAACGAGAGGTATATGTTCGACAACGAAAGTGTGTGCATCGTGTACCAAGCCGGCGAGCTGTCGTTAATCGAGTACGGGCAGAATGAAGTTTTGAGCTCGGTGCGAACGGAGCACTTGAGCACGCACTTGCTTAGTGTTCGCATCAATGAACGGCCAAGTCTTCAGCTTCAACAGCAGACATCTGGCGCCCGAATGCTTGGAAATGACAGTACGGAGGGCAGTAATAAGAAGATTGCCTACCTGCTGGATCTTCAGACCATCTCAATTAAGGATCTGCATTTGCACCTATCTTCAACGGTGAATCACGATTCTCGCATCGACTGGCTCGAGCTTAATGCGCGAGGGACTCTGCTCCTCTTCCGCGATAAACGCCGCCAACTACACCTGTTCGATCTTGAAGAGCAAAAGCGCAGCACACTCCTTCACTATTGCAACTATGTGCAGTGGGTACCAGATTCGGATGTTGTAGTCGCTCAGAATCGCACCAACTTGTCAGTCTGGTACAACATTCGTGCTCCCGATAAGGCTACAATCTACCAGATTAAGGGCGACGTCGAGCAAATTGAGCGCGGCAATGGACGCACAGAAGTCATCGTCGATGAGGGCATGAACACAGCGTCCTACCAACTTGATGAATCCCTGATCTCGTTTGGAACAGCACTTGATGACCAAGCACTTGTGACTGCTATGGCGATCCTAGAGCCGCTGGAGCTGACACCCGAGACAGAGGCAATGTGGAGCCAGCTAAGCGAAGCAGCACTCCAAGCCAATGACCATCGCATTGCGGAACGCTGTGCCGCTGCCCTCGGAGATCTTGCCCGCTCGCGATACTTGAGGAAGGTCAACAAGCTTGATGCTCTTGAGCGCAACAAGTTCGACGATGGAGTTGCACATTGGCGAGTTCGTGCGCGTCTGGCACTTCTGAAGAACGACTTCCGTGGAGCAGAACACCTTTTGCTTTCTCAGGCACAGGTCGACGAGGCCATTGAGATGTACCAGCACCTGCACAAATGGGAAGACGCAATCCGGGTTGCTGAAGCAAAGAATCATTCAGGCTGCGAGCAGATGAAGAGAAGTTACTACGATTACTTGGTAGAATCACGACAGGAAGAAAAAGCTGCGGCTCTGAAGGTCAAGGAGGGAGATGTCGCGAGCGCAGTAAGTCTCTATCTGAAGGGTGGCTTGCCTGCAAAGGCAGCCCAATTGCTCAACTCCCGAAACGTGGGTCGCGACCACCGCCAGCTTCTTGAGACCGTTGCCGAGGCACTTTATGCTGCAGGTATGTTTGAGAAAGCTGGGGACCAGTTCGAAAAGCTGGAACAAGAAAGTCGTGCATTGGCTGCCTTTATCAAGGCAAACGCATTTCGCAAGGCTGTGGACCTGTCCAGACGCCATTTCCCTGACAAGGTCCTGCGCCTTGAGGAAGCCTGGGGTGACTTCCTCGTCTCTCAAAAGCAGATGGACATGGCTATTAATCACTACATCGAAGGCAACGTGCCAACCAAGGCCGTCGAAGCAGCACTCAATTCGAGACAGTGGGCGAAGGCGGGTCAACTCGTTGAAACACTTGACGATGACGTATCGCTGCCGTACTACCGGAGACTGGCGCGTCACTACCAAGATGCACAACAGTATGAGCAAGCAGAGCGATGTTTTATCAAGGCAGATGCCGCTCGTGACGCCGTGGAGATGTACACCCGCGCTAACAAATGGGATGCAGCGTACCAAGTCGCGTTGAATCACCTTGACAAGTACGAGACGGAGAGGTTGTACGTGGAGCAGGCGCACCGCATGGAGCGCCAAGGCAAGCTAAAGGAAGCGGAGAAGCTGTTTTTGACGGTCAACGAACCTGATCTTGCTATCAACATGTACAAGAACCACAAGAACTACGAGCAAATGATTCGTCTCGTGGCCAAGCACCGGAAGGATCTGCTCAAGGACACTCATCTGTTCTTGGCGCAGCAGCTTGAGCGTGAAGGTGATCTCAAGGCCGCGGAACACCACTTCGCCGAGGCTGGTGAGTGGCAGGCTGCTGTCAACATGTTCCGAGCGAACGACATGTGGGACGAAGCAATTCGTGTTGCAAAGGTGCACGGAGGCGTGAATGCGTCCAAGCGTGTAGCGTATGCCTGGGCAATGGATCTTGGTGGCGAGCAGGGCGCGAAATTGCTCACTCGCCTTGGACTCATCGAGCCGGCTATCGACTACGCTATCGAAAGTGGCGCTTTCGAGCATGCATTTGACCTCGCACACAATTGCGCACCGAAGAAGCTCCCTGAGGTTCACTTGAAACACGCGTTGTTCCTCGAAGACGAAGAGAGATTTCAGGAGGCTGAGAACGAATTCATCAAGGCCGGAAAACCTCGCGAAGCACTCGACATGTACATTCATCAACAAGACTGGGCGAATGCGATGCGAGTAGCGGAGAGTGCCGACCCTGCATCGGTCTCCGATGTGTTCATTGCACAAGCAAGACTCTGGCTCGAACGTAAGGAGCACCAACGAGCCGAGGGATTTTTTCTCAGCGCAGGAAAACCAGAACTTGCTCTCGCTGCCTACCTTGAGGCCAACTTGTGGGGAGATGCGGCGCGAATTGCTAAGCGCCACTTGCCGCACAAGCTCATGGAAGTCAACTTGGCCCACCAGCGAGCAGCATTCTCCGGTCAGTTTGCGAGCGCAGCCGACCGCAAGCGTGAAATCATAGACGCGTGCGAGGCTTGGGTAGCGTCACAGCAATTTGTTCCAGCCATCGACGCGTACCTATCCGTGTCAATCGACCACTTGATCAGCACAGGCGATAGCGAAGGTACTGAGGACGAAGCAATGATTGATCTGGAACAACTCTGGGCTCGCGCTGTCGACTTGTGCGCCCAGTACGACCGCGCTCGATACCGATCGGTCGTTGATGAGGTTGCGTCGAGGCTGCTAGGGCTGTCTCGCTTTGCTGCTGCCGCCGAGCACTTCCGTGCGATTGACAAGATGAACGAGGCACTCGACTGCTATCTGCGCGAAGGAGACTGGGCGGGAGCTCAGCGCCTGTGCGAGCAGCACGCACCTGAACTTTTGCCAAGGCTTGAACGCGCTCAGCAAGCGAGCGCGTTTGGCCAACAGCAATCGCATGCGCAAGCTCAGCCAATGTCATCCCCATCACCTGCCGCTGCTGAGGCTAAGGGTCGATCGTCGTCTTCGTACACTCCTTCCTCTTCTAGCGCGGATGCCAAGCAGGCGGAGCGCAAGGAATCCAAGATGAGTGCAGAGGATGGAGGCGGAGCAGGTGCTGCTGCAAACGTGAGTGCTTTGGATGCTTGGATGCAGAGGGGGGAATGGGACAAGGTGCTGTCATCGGCGGCTAAGCACGGACCTCAATCGCTATCCAAATACCTCGTCCTCCGGGTTTCTCGGCTTTGCGAGCACGAAGAGATCGGGACAGCTGTCAAAACGCTCGCTGACTACGGCATCCCAGTAGATTCCAATGCCATCGACATGATTGGGAAAGTTGTTCGCTTGGCTTTGAGTGGACGACAAGAGCTCGATGCTCAGCCCGGACACGCAGCAGCTCTTACCGATCTCGCTAAGTGTCTGCGAAAGCTGGTTAAGGATCTCCGTGGAGCTCCAGCTAGTGATCCTGCAGCAACTCGAGTCACCGACGTCGAGCAATGGCTCCTTATGACGCACTATTTTGTCGTCAAACACCAGGCAGAAAAAGACAACGGTGGTGGAAACGGCCTTGATGATATCGCTGCACGCGTCAGTATGTCTTTGCTTCGCTTTATCGGGCCTGAGCTACCAGCCGACAAGATGTTTTACCTCGCTGGCGCATCAGCTCGCAGCAAGAAGTGGCTAAGTGCTGCATTTGTCTACTTCAACCGATACCTTGACTTGTGTGAGGCCATTGACGAGAGTGGAGGAAGCGGTGGCGACGCTAGTCATTTGGACAATACCGACTTTGTTGGCACTGACATTCCAACACCCGCAGACTTTCCGCTGCCAGAGTCGCACTACGTTGCAGACGAGAGCGCTCGCGAGGAGATTCGCGACTGGGTTCTCACCATCTCAATGGATCAGCAAGTCGCCGAGAAACTGCCCGAACGTGCGTGCGGTCAGTGCAAAGCGTCCATCTACGAGGCTTCGCTGTCGTGTCCTGAGTGCCGGGTTTCCAACGAGGCGTGCATCCTCACTGGTTTTCCGGTAGCAGCGAAGAGCACGGCGCATTGCGCTACATGTAAGGTGATTGCAGACCGCGATATGTGGAACCGCTGGGTCAAGCATTTTGGGAGCTGCCCGTGGTGCCAGGCGCCACAAAAGATGAGCTACTAAATGCAGGTAGCTGGATGAAGGTTCATGTTGCATGTTTGTTGGATCCCATTCACTACAAAAACGATTATGAAGTAATTTCTGCACAGGGTGGTAATTGACCAGCTCGCTTCAAGTCTTGGGCGATTTCTCTTGACGATATTGCACTCTTGTGGCATCCTGCTGGACCCAACATGATCTATTAGCTATCAATGAGTATGTAAGTAGGCAAATATAACGATTACCTGCGCAGTAGTGCAAACCAACGACAGTGTGATCAGTGTACGCAATCACTGGCGCCCCAGAAGACCCTCCACTGGTGGCGAGAGAATACCCGATGCTATCGTTTCGGCTATTACAGCTTTCAGTGTCTACTGATGTGACCTGACCAAAGCTATCTCCTTGATCACCCCTCTTTTGGACTTTCAGAGCAACTTGTTTGTCGAGATGAGTACTTGTTTCTGTGTTGCTGCCACTGTTTCCCGGAAACTGTGGTATGTAAATGCGCTCATCAAGCCTAGCGCCATCCGATCGAAGTGTGAGGAAACCGAATAGCTCTAAAATTTCGCGTCTTCTGTCGGAGCTGAGTCGAGGTAGAAGAAGTGCGTAGTCAAGATCATCAACTGGTGACGATGCAATAAGTAAGGCTCCTGTAATCATCGTATAGCTTCGATCAGAGCTGTTTGAAGTTGGGTCAGAAAGCTCGAACGTGACATGTGTTGCTTCCTCTTGGTTCGATACGCAGTGACTATTTGTCAGGACGTGTCCGGCACAGCCAACAAAGAATCCTGTGCAAGAGACCGCTCCGTATGCTTTTTGCACAAGGATGCGAACGACTGGAAGAGTCTTCTGGTACGTTTCTGGATCCGATGCTAAGCTCGTCACACTCTCGGTCGTGGTTCGCGGTGAGCTCCCACGAAGACTCTTTGGACACCTCAGTTGCTTCTTTGCTGACTGTGATGCAACAGATTCCTCAGATAGTGATCGGTCTCGATATTGGTCAATTTGAAAACCTTGGCAATCTGATGACGACTGTACTGAAATCGATTCGCCATCGAAATACTCGAGGATGACGTGGGATGAATACAAGGGAGGCGAAAACAATACGTCGCTGGGGTGTTGCTTTCCGTCAAGTGTGTGCGAAGCCCAGGAACTGCTTGTTGAGTCTTCAGCCGAAATCACTAATCTGCTTTTCTCCGACAATTGCCATTGGGAGAACCGGAATACGATGAATTCTGAGCCAGATCTTGAAAGGTTGACCTCGAAGCGAGTGACACCAGCTACGGCATTGTGGAAAACAGGAAACAAAGAATTCACTTCGCCGATTGCAGGATTGATGTTGCAGTTGCCAACATGGATATTGATGGGATGAATAAGACTGTTTGATGTAGATGCTACCAGTGCTGACGAGCTTCGCCAAGGCAAACGAGCGAGTAAAACGGCCGCGGAGATGACCGAGAGACGAATCCTGAACTCGAGATGCGCTTCGCAGGCTCGCGAAACCCAATCTGATCAAACCAGACACTCACTCGATCTTACCGGACGCTCATTATTGGACCTAAATCAGGATGTGAGCCAATCTAAATATTCGTCCGGTTGGGAATGCGATGGCGCTGTATACATATTCGTGGTTGGGAATGCGATGAAGCTGTCCCCATGCATGCTGTCATGAGATATGGCAATGTGAAGCGCAAGCTATATGAAGATGGATGTCTTATGCACCCGACGCTTTTTCTGGATGTCATGTTCTTGAAACTGTTTCAAGACCAAGCAGACCGAGTCGCAGAATGAGGCTGTCAGCACTAATATCGCATTGGATCAGTTCGCAATATCCAACCTGCATCCCAACCTCACATCCACTTGACCAAGAACAATGCTCCGCTTCTCGGCTCTCCTTGCAGTTCTTGCACTCGTGCCATTCGCTATGGCTAAAGAAGAGTTTGTCGCTCTAGTTCCCAACGGCGCAAACGTTCCGGGCGTAAAGGCTATTGGTCACTCTGATGGCACCGGAGCAGGAGAAGAAGACACAGTCAACGATTTCGGCAAAGCATTTGAAGAAGCTGGAGAGAAGTGGACCACTGAGCTTTGCCAGGCTGATACTGATGGTGACGGACAGACGAACGGACAAGAACTAGGAGACCCGTGCTGCGTGTGGTCTGAGGGCGACACACCCCGCTGGACTGACGGAGTATCGCACCCCGATGATAGCTCGAAAATGTCTAACGCAACCTTGCTAGCGTCTGTCGACTGCTCTGCGACTACGACGGAGAAAGCGTCCAGCGGCAATGGAGCAGGTATGCCGTTCGCGAGCACCACTGTGACTGCCACTTTGGCAGGTTGTTCGGTCGTTATGGCCATCTTCGCGGGCAACAACTAGCTTCGCCCAGCAGTTTAGACAAATGATATACAGCTTCCTTTTCCAAACAATAAATTTCCTTCTTCTTCAGCTCGGCGATTTGACTGTCAGGCTATCAAGCACGCCTTCAGTCCGCTACCGACGGTAGTCTACCGTTTGTCACTCCAGTGGGGAACATGTTGTTTGTCAATCATGTTGACGGTGTTGCGAAATGCAAGTCAACTTCAACTAACGTCTTGACGGCAAGATAAGCGAAAAGATTCCAGGAAACATCTATTGAGTGCCGCAAGCGAGGAATCCTGCGCAGTGATAATCGCTGTCGCGATCTTGCCACTTCCTCATTTCCCAGTCTACCGGCTAGGCACCAACCTTTGCTGCAGCGCCCTAACTTTCACACCGACGTATCCAGAGATTGTGCGTGCAATATTTCGCCTTCAATCTGGCGATGCGTGCAATGGACGGTGTGAACATACCGATCAATGTGGGTCACGCAGCAGACAACTCAATGCTCGCTAATAGTATTTGCAATTGATTGGTCGCGTCGTGTGTTTCGTCTGCACATGTGCGGATAGAACGGCACCCGAAGCTCCTTTCGTTCAGCCAGTTCAGCGACCGAAAATCCGAATATGCTATCTTCCTCGCTTGCTTACTCCCCTTTCACACCGTTGGTGCTCACGCCTTACCGCAGGAAGAGATACGCGAGTTTGGAGTTGGCAATTACCAGAAAAAGCGGCCGCGCACCGCATTGGAGCTGTACAACACCAAGCTTGCACAATTTGCAAGATCAATTCAGGTTACTTTGCGAACCAAACCAATGCATATCGTTTCAGCAAAACTATCCGCGATGAGAAGAATCGAGCGCGAGGTGTCACGATCGAGTATCTGAAGGATATAATCATCCCACACTACTTTGCGTCTTCGACTATGTTGAAACCTCACACGCTCTGGCTCGCCAGCAACGAGTGAGCATTGGGTGTGCAGCTGCGAAGAATAGACGGGGGCGGGGACCAACCCCCTTTGAAAAAGCTGCGGCCCTGCCAAGTACGAGGGCCGGCAGCCGCTCAAGAGGGCCATTCCACCTCCGTCACAAATTGAATGCGCCGGTGGGTCGACTCGACCCACCGAGCCGCCCTACTTGTCAGGTAGGGCTCTAGTTTCCTTACTCATTGAGTTTAAGCCAGTTTTCGAGAAGCACCTGGGCCTCGTCTATAAAAGCCGCGCTCCTCCCTTACGCCAAGTTTTGCCCTCTCCAAGCTCGCCACCTCGACTCCAAGCGGCCGACCATGGTGACGTTCATGCCCTGCGTGGCCTGGCCGCGGCTACCGATAGCGCTGACGCGCGTGGCGTGGCGCAGGCGCAGCAGGCGGAGCGCTGGCGCAAGGTGCTGTACACGACGCAGCCGTTCGAGGACAACTTCGTGGCCGCGAGCTTCCTGGCGCAGATGACGACCAACGGTGGGTGGGACCCTAGAAACTCGACGTATTACACGTTCAAACGACAGGAGCTGTTGTTGCTGCTGCTGCTGCTAACGAGGTCCTGGACTCCTGCCGCTGCCCGCAGCCAACGTGCGCGAGCACGACTACTGGGGGATGGTGCGCGCTTCGGCCGCGCTCGCGCAGCAGCTCTGCGCCGTCCTCGTCTTCTTCGTGCGTCGCCTCTCACGATCCCGCGGATATCTGCTGCCACCTCACTACCTGCCCTCCGCCTACCGTTGATAACCCTCGCAGTCGCTGTTCGCGTTCGTGCGCGAGGGCGCCGTGTCGGCGGCGGCGCTGGGCGCGCTGGACGCGGCGCTGGGGCTCGCGGGGTTCGCCGCCCTGCGGCTCTGCTGCCGCGCGCCCCTGGGCAAGTGCCGCTCGCTCACCGCGCCAACAGGGCGAGGATCTGGCGCTCAATGGGCTAACAGAGCGCTGCGTGGCTGGCGAGGCAGGCGCGGGCGAGGCGCTGGGCGCGAGCGTGCTCTTCTGCGCGACGCTGTCGATCCTCGCGCCCGTGCTGCGCACGCTGACCGAGTCGTTCGCGGACGACACGATCTGGGCGCTCGCCTGCTCGCTGGCGCTGCTGCACCTCGTGACGCACGACTACAACTACGTGAACGCGGGCATCGGCAGGTGGGCCAGCTCTTTGCACTTGACCGCAGGCGGTCGAGCGGCTAAGCGAAAAAGCCCGCAGGTTCAGCGGGACCATCTCGCTCAACGCGGCCATCTTCACGGCCGTGCTGCTGGGCTCGCGGCTGCAGTCGAGCGAGCATGTGTTCGCCTTCGTGCTCTTCGCCATCGAGGTCTTCGCCCTCTTCCCGCTCTTCCAGCGCGAGGTCAAGGTGGGCTGGCTGCGTGGCCTTATGCTACATTGTGTGGTGGCACTGGAGGCGAGTCTGACAGGCGCTTGTTGACTGTGAGCAGCGCAGCTCGGAGCGCGCGCACCTGGGCATCGCGGCGGCGCTGCTGCCGCTGGCGCTGGCGTTGGCCTGGCAGGCGAGTCCGCTGGCGAGCGTCCTCTCGGGCAGCCTCGTGCTCTTCCTCACGTTCGTGGGCCCGCTCTGGTTCATGCACGTGCAGGAGCACAAGACGTGCGTGGCTGGCTGCGTTTCGCCCATTATGCCTATCAACCGCGACTGACTCAATCCCATCTGCCCGACAGCGAGATCCTCGGCCCCTGGGACATCGTGCACGTCCAGCCAGAGCTCTGATCAGCTCCAGGCGGACGAGGCCGACTCCGGCGTTCGGCCACCAGGTCGACCTCAAGCCGTCAAGTCGACCGCAAGCCCATCAAGCCCATCAAGCCCATCAAGCGAGCGTCACGGCCATCATCAAGCGAGCGTCCGATCCGCCAGGCCAGAGCCCTCGCGGCGTCTTTGTCGAGCGCTGGCCGCCAGTCGTTGGCTCCACCATGTTGCTCCTGTTCATGTTGCTGTCGGCTCAACTAGCGTTTCGCCCGCGGTCGGCGCGATAGAAACGGAGGAGCAGAAAATCGAACCGCTGACTTGGCGTTTGTATGCGGCCGCGCGCGTTCCCGGCGCCTTCGGCCGGCGTTTCGGCGGCCGGCAGCCGCGCCGGCGGAAAGGCGCAGCGCGTCCCACGGTCCTCCGGAGCACTCCGGGAGCGCCCCCTGGCTCCGATCATTGCGAATAGAACTCCAGACCAGTGACGGAAAGAGCAGAGGCCGCTCCGTGATGGCGTGGAGGGCGGAGACGAGGGAGACGGGCCCAGCGGTTTCGCGCAGCCGCTGGCGCTTCAGGCCGCTTCAAGCTCATTGCACTGCGTCCGTGGGCTCCGATCGACTGGACCGCGGGGCGTTGGCGCTGGGATTGTGTTGACGGGCGCCGTTGAGCGCTGCGTGGCCGTTTTGCGGGCGTTGCGACCGTGATTCGCGTCACTGCTGAGCAATTGTCGGCACAGCAGAGGAGTCATGGACACCTGCCCATGCCATGACAACCGAGAGCTGCTGGCTGCAGACGCCTGGGGCCGTCCGCCCCCGATGCTTTCGCCTCCGACGGCGAGGAGAGGAGAGGAGAGGAGCGCTCCTGGCAGATTCCCTGCCGGAAGATACGAATCGGCGGGCGCTGATTGGCCCAAAAGCGCGGCGCGAGTGGCTACACGCCGCCGGCGCGACCTTTCGCGAGCTGGTCGGTGGAATGGTACGGTAGCCGGCCCTTTTTATCTGCGGTATCGGCCGCCATACAATTGCTTCGATATTCGCACCATGTTGAAGTGATTTTCACTCGGCGTGCGTCAGCGGCCACGGTACTGTTGGTTGCGCTCGACATCCATCCACCACCCAGGAATTAGCCACCGTACGCACAGCCGATTGCCATTGCCTTCACGTCATGCTGTTCCCTCCTGTGATGGAAAAGCGACAGCTGCCGCTGGGGCGGAAGAGCCAACGCGGTGCACGAGTTGGCAGACCGAGCAGCCAAGCCAAGGCAACGCGTTGAAGTGGACGGCAAATTTCTACCGTAGCATGAGCCTGATTTGGTGATGCGCGAGAGGTTTTTTGAGCCCACGAGGTTTTTCCATGTAGGAGGGAACTTTCCACGAATAAGACCATTCTGGAACGCTCGGTGCTGGATTGGGCACACAGCGGGCTGCAAACGCCCAAAACAGAGCGACGGCCCAAAATGGACCGCCCGCTTCAACGAGTATCCAGACGCTTGCTTGGGCTGGCACCTGGGTGCATCCTGGTGCAACTCAAAAACGCGCGTAAAAGTCCAAAGACAGGAGGGGGTCTTCTTGAAAGCAAACAAACGAATCGAACTCGCGCGCACAACGCAGCGTTTCCAAAGCTCCCTCAGCGTCGACTCAAGCGCTCGCGTTCACTTCACAAAACCTGCCAGCGCGGCGTTGGGTAGGTACCACGCACCGACCCGCACCGCTGATTTACGCGACGCGCCGCGCCGGTTGGCGAGGGAAAAAGCAGCCAAGTCCACCACTGATGCGCATCATAGTGGCTTCAAGCGTGAAGCAGCTCGCTCGCATTTGCAGAATCAAAGCAAAATCAAAGCAAAACAAAGCAAAATAAAACAAGTTCTCGGTGGTGCCGAGCACCATGCACTCGGGCTGCTGCGGTTTTGCGTCATGACGCATGCATTCCATTTGGATACTGTAAGCGTATGAGTGCTTGCAGCAGCTGGCGGGTTGCCACCTTGGCTCGCCTCGCGCGTGTTGTGCGCTCGCGACGCGATGATGACGCGTTGCAGCGGCCTCTGACGAGTCCATCCCTTTCGCTGGAAAAGACCCAAAATAACGAGGCGGAACCCCGCCGCTACCGAACGTTCGGCCGGCGCCCTATACCCGTCGCATACGCGCTGCCTCGTCACCCGCCGATTGGCCGAAACTAATCTCGGAGCGATTTGATTGGCCGAATCTTGCCTCGCCGTGCTCCTCCTCCCCTAGACCCTCCCTAATCGCGCGCCGCTGTCGCCGTCGGGCCGCGTGGGTCCATACTGGGGCGCAGTCGATCGCGGCGCGCCCCCTCCTGGAAGCGCATACTGGGGGCGAGTCACTCGCGGCCGAGCCCTGGAAGCGAGAAAAGCTCGCGAGCGCTCGCCCTCATTTGAACTTTGTCCGCGAGCTCGCCAGGCGCCGCTCGCCCCGCTCTCCATCCGCGCGCCGCCCGCAAGAGCACGCCGCCGCATTCATTCCCTGCATTTGCTGCCTCTCTACAAGTGTATTTCCCCCCTCCCTCCGCCCCTCTCGCCGCCTCCCGACCCTTCGCTCGACCCTTTGAACATGGAGACCCGCACACGCCACCCCAAGCTGCTCGCGCTGCACCAGCCCGCGCTCGACTGCGAGCCCTCGGCCGCGCCCATGACGCCCGTCGCGTCTCTGGCCGCCGACTCGGCCGCCGCCTTCTCGCCGCGCGACCCGTCGGCCAAGCTCGCGGCGTCGCTCAAGCTCGCGGGACCGGCGCGCGAGTCGCAGGCTCAGCGCGGGCTGCAGCTGCCGTCGCCGTCGGCCGCGAGCGAGGACGAGGACGAGGAGGACGAGGACGAGCCGCCGAGCGGCGGCGCACGCGGGCTCAAGCCCAACACGGGCCGCTGGACGGAGGCCGAGCACCAGCTGTTCCTGCAGGGGCTCGAGGCGTTCCCGTACCGCGCGTGGAAGAAGATCGCGACGCTCATCAAGACGCGCACCGTGGTGCAGATCCGCACGCACGCGCAAAAGTACTACCAGAAGCTCGAGAAGGAGGAGGCGCGGCTGAAGGAGCGCGAGCGAGAGGCCCAGGCCCAGGCTCAGGTCCCGCTCTCGACCCCTGGCGCCTCCGTGGCAGGCGTCCCGCACCCGCACCAGCTCGCGCTCGCCCACGTCGCGCTCCACCAGCACCAGCACCAGCACCTCTCGGCGCCCTCGACGCCCGTCGCAAGCGGTGCCGCCGACGCCGCCGACAGCCCCAGGCGACGCTCCATGCTGCGCAAGCGCAAGTGCGCGCCGCTGCCGCTGCAGCTCGACGGCGAGCTCAGCGACGACGCCGGTGCGCCGCTGCCCAGCCTCCCCAAGCGCATGATGCGCGAGAAGAAGTTCGCGCGCGAGTCGCACATGTCCCCCAAGCAGAAGGCGCCGGGCGCCGCCGCCGCCAAGTTCTTCGGCGACCTGGACGCGCAGCCGCACAACCGGCTGGCGGCGCTGGCCGCCGCCTCGCGTGGGCCCCTCGGCGCCGTGCTGCTCACGCCCTCCAAGGCCGCGGGCGGTGCCCACCCGCTGCTCTCGTTCCCCGTGCACGGGCTGCTCCAGCCACCGCACGCCGGCCACCTCGCCCAGGCGCACGCACCGCTGCCGCTCGACTTCGGCGACGCGAGCGCCGACGCCATGCTGCTGGACCTGGCTGACGAGCGCGCCGCAGCCGACTTCCCCTTCCCGCTGGACGCGGCCGGGCTGGACCAGGGCATGTCGTCCATCGACAACGACGACCTGCTGCAGCTGACCGAGGAGGAGCTCGACTGGTTCTCGACCGACGGCTCGTCGGCCTCGGCCTCGTCGGCCGAGTCGAGCCCGCGGGCCGAGGAGGACGAGGCGCCGTTCGCGCTCGGCCGCTTCCAGTTCCCGGCACTCGTGGACGACGACGAGTGCCTGCGCTTCGGCGACGACCTGGACATGGCCGGCCCGCTCATCTCGGCGCCCTCGCCCATGCTCGCGGGCGACGCCGGCGCCGCGCTGGACGACGACTTCGTGCTGGACCCGGAGAAGTTCCTGTCAAGCTACCTGGGGCCGGCCGAGGCGAGCCAGTGCTGAGCGTGGGGCGTTCGTGCTGTGAGTGTGGCGCGGCCGGCTGCCTCCTCCCCGCCGGCATCGCCTGGTCGACGGCAGTTTTGCTCCGAGTCTCGTCCTGCGGCGCGCTCGAGTGGGGGCGCGCCGCCCGTAAGTTATTCAACAATTTTCCCTAAAAAAACTAGTGCGTTTTGACTTGGTCTCTGTATCGCCCAAGAGCACTTCAACAAGAAAGATCATGAGCTCTCCATTCGAATGCTGACGCTAGGGCTACGTGCATGACCAGTCTCATTGCACCACTCGACCGTCGGCCAGGTCGAGCAGCAGCACGCTGCGGTCGCGCGCCACGACCGCCAGCTTGACGCCCACGCCCGGGCGCTCAGCCTCGGATGTCGCCAGTGCCCGCGAGAGCGCGCGCGCGCTCGGCGCGGGGGCCTCGAAGCTCGCCACGAGCACTCGGAAGGCCAGCTGCAGGCTCTTGGAGCGCTTCCTGGGCCGCTGGTTGCCGTCTCCGCCTCCGTCACCCGCCTGGACTGCTGGCTGCTGCTCGGCGGCCACCGACTTCCACACGTCGAACGCGACGCGGGGGCTCCGGTCTGCGCCGACGTCGCTGGGCTCTCGCCGCTGCTCGCCCTCGGCCGACGGATCGACGCATCGCCGCGGGTGCAGCTGCTCGCCCTTGAGGAACGCGTAGACGGCGAGGCAGGCGGGCGAGATGCGAGGGCGCTCCAGCAGCCGCGCAGGCAGCTCCGCCGCCCCCAACGGCCGCCCGGAGCCCGCCTCGCGCACCTCCAGGGCGCCTCGCGACGCCAGGTACAGCGCCTCCTCCGGGAACAGCGAGAGCCCCGTGAAGCGGCCGGCGCGAGGCTCAGCCGGGGGCTCTCCACCAGCGGACTCGGAGCCACCAGCGGCTTTCGAGTCCTCACAACCAGCAGACTTCGAGCCATCAGCTGCTTTCGAGCCCTCACCACCAGCGGACTCCGAGCCCTCGGCCCGCCGCTTGGGCTGCTTGCGCCCGCTGGCGCCCATGTTGAACAGCAGCCGCCCGCGCTGCCGCGTGACGTGCGTGAGCCCCGAGCGAGCGTCATACTCGCCCGCCGACGCGTCCTTGCGCCGCTCCATGGCCAATGCGAAACAACAGTGTACCCATTTACAACCTCCACAAAGTGTTGGCATTGAAGGTCCAACGGGACCGGTGTCGCAATGGACACCAAGGACGGCGCGTCAAAAGGGCTAAGCTGTGTTGAACCATTCGCTACACCTCCTAGCTCACGTCCCAGCAGCCAAGGCGGCCTTGGGCTTGCCGTGCAGCCTCGGAGGCGCGATGGACACGATGCGCCGCTGCAGTTTGGGCGATGAAACCGCGAGCCACTCGTCGTCCTCTGTGGACTGACCCTGCAAGGAATCTTCACGTCAGTGCGAGCTTTTGTGCCGACATGTGAACCAGCGCATCGAGTACCTTGTAGTGAAGTCGGATGTGATTACCTTCGATTGCCGCTACTCGAGCCTGGAATATGGGGCGTCAACACCATATTTGGCGAGCACATACCCAACAACCTCACCTCTGCGTCCTCGAACTGAACAATCGCACCCTTCTGAAAGAGCTCTTTGCAAAACAAGGCGCACCTCCGCTTAGGACTAGACGCCGACGCTGCACGTGACTTTGACTTTTTGT
>JAASGX010000607.1:0-17246 GCA_023334415.1 Phytopythium chamaehyphon | reverse complement strand
GAGCGCGAGGTGTTAATACATCATGGGGAGCGCGACGACCTTGCCCTCGTGCACGATGGGGCGCATCTTGGTGGTCTTGGTGGCGTGATGCCGAGGATGGAGGATGATCATCATGTTGAAGTGACAAGCATTGAAGATTCCTTATTATTCATAAGAGTATACTGTTCAATGGCTCGCCGAGGTTGTCAGCGAGGCAAACTCGTAGTCCTTATGCCTTGTCACGTCCACCAAACTTTGGACAGCAAAGCGATAGTGATGTCGGAGTCACCCATTCTCCCATCAAACGAGGTCAGAGGTGATGGCAAGTGACAACAAGCAAGAAAATTTGAGCTGCATAGAGCTATAAGAGTTTCTCCATGTTGAAAATGACCCGAAGAGCGAGCAGGCGTGCGTCAGCGACGACAACAAGCTGCAGCTCTCCGTCTCGGCGGCTTGACGCTAGCTACAGGCGGCTGCGCTTACTCCATGATCAGACCCTCGTACTTGGTCTGGAACCACTTCATGGCGTCCTCCTTGTGCAGGCGGTGCGGGGCGCCAATGCGCGACTGCTGGGCCTTGCGGCGGGCGACGCGGGCGCCCGGGCGGTTGAGCACGACGAAGAAGTCCATGCCGTAAATGCCCGTGGACGGGTCGTACTTGATGCCGAGGTCGATGTGCTCCTGGATGCCGAAGCCGAAGTTGCCCGTGTCCGAGAAGTTGCGCTTCTTGAGCTCGTACTCCTTGACCTTGAGGCCGCGGTCGAGGATCTCGAGCGCGAGCTCGCCGCGGACGGTCACGTGGCACGAGATCTTCTCGTTACGACGGATGCCGAACGTGCGGACCGTGTAGCGGGCTGTCCATCAATCACAATAAAGTTAGTCCTTCCTGCTTTTTTCCACTCTTCCAGACCGACGTGTCTACAAGACGGGCGGCTGCCGCTCTAAATCACAGGGCGTCCTCATGAGACCCGAGAACTCGGCCGGGGCCGCGACTTTCGCTTCCGAACTGCCCAAGTTCTTCAGGCGTAGGAAGCTTTTAAAGCCCACGATAAAGCCTCGCTCTCGCTCGGTCTCACTTCGTGACGGCCGCCCTCCCGTGTGTACTCGGTACGCGCGCGATCGGGGATGGACACAAAGCTCCCTCGGCAAGAGAGAGCTCCATGCACCCAGAAAGGCCGTGTGATTGAAGCGCGGCTAGCTCTCCGAGAAGGAGAGCGACCGGCCCGGGTAACGGCCCGTTAGGGCGCTCTGTGCTTCAGCCACTGGGGCCTGAAAGCTTACCCTTGGAGTACACGGGCTTCTGGCCCGTGAGCTGCTCGAGCACACGCGCGGCGCGCGTGAGCTTGTCGCCCGACTCGCCGACGCAGCAGTTGATGACGAGCTTGTCGACCTTGATGTCGCGCATCGGGTTGTTGCTCTTGTCGCCGGCCTGGCGTTACATTGGAGCGTCAGAGACCCATACTGAGGCTACTACATACAGAGGGGGGCTCGAACGCGTAGCGTAGCCGCACCATTTTGTCCCGAGGCTTGTTACTCTTGGAGCAGATTGGAGAAGTACCGGAGGACCATGAGCGGCGCCATTTTGCCATCCGCCCCAGCCACCACCAACCAATCGCGTCGGTCCCGAACTGGAGCATGCTCCAATAAGGGACAAAACCGGTATGTACCAAATAGTACCGGTACATACCGAATCTTTCTTCCCTTCCTTCCCTGACACGACACTAGCGAGAAAGTGCAGAAGGGCAACCAAGCGCCAAGGCGTCCAAGCCACGATGGCGATGCGCGGGATCTCCGGTGACGCGCACTTCTTCGAGGAGAACATGAACCTGGAGCGCATCCGGAAGCTGCTGGACAACAAGCTGGGCGTGGCGGGCCACGGGGAGAAGCTGGAGGCCATGAAGGCGCTGCTGGCGAGCATCAGCAAGGGCGAGGACGTGAGCATGTTCTTCGCCGACGTGGTGAAAAACGTCATCGTGGCCTCGGTCGAGGTCAAGAAGCTCGTCTACATGTACCTGGTGCACTACGCGGACGCCAACTCGCAGTGCCGCGAGCTCGCGCTGCTGAGCATCAACTCGTTCCAGAAGGACCTGGCCGACCAGAACCAGCTCATCCGCGCGCTCGCGCTGCGTGTCATGACGAGCATCCGCGTGCGAGACATCATGCAGATCCAGCTCATCGCCATCCGCAAGTGCGCCGCCGACTCGTCCGCCTACGTGCGCAAGTGCGCCGCCAACGCCATCAGCAAGGTCTTCGTCGTCGACCGAGACCAGCAGGACGTGCTCGCCGAGATCATCGGCAAGCTGCTCAACGACCCGTCCACCATGGTGCTAGGCAGCGCCGTGCAGGCGCTCAACGAGGTCTGCCCGGATAGGCTCGACCTGCTGCACAGACCGTTCCGCAACATCTGCCACCTGCTCGCCGACATCGACGAGTGGGGCCAGACCGTCACCATCAACGTGCTCATCCGCTACTGCCGCCAGCAGTTCCAGACGCCCGAGATGCTCGCGCACGAGGCACAGGGCAAGGCCGGCAAGAACGTCAAGGAGCTCTTCCCCAAGCGCAAGGTCAAGCGCGGGTTCTACTCGGACGAGGAAGACGGCGACTCGGGCTCGGACGGCGACGCGCGCCGCAACAAAGGCGGAAACAACAACAACAGCTCCTACTCGGCCTCGTCGGCGTTCCACCTGGGGGGAACGACGACCCGCGGGGAGGTGCTGCCGTCCATTGGCTCGGTGTTTCGCAGCGACGCGCTCGCCAGCGGCATCGGGAGCGGCGAGGAGCTCGATGAGGACCACCGGCTCTTGCTGCGCTCCTCGATTCCGCTTCTCAAGTCAAGAAACAGCGCCGTTGTGCTCGCGGTTGCGACGCTGCACTACTACTGCGGCACGCACAGCATGGCCACGGCGACGCTCATCGGCAAGTCGCTCGTGCGCATCATGCGCAGCCAGCGCGAGATCCAGTACGTTGTGCTCTCGGTCATCTCCGCGATGGCCATCTCTCGCCCCGACATGTTCCGTCCCTTCTTGCAAGAGTTCTTCGTCCGCGCGACCGACCCGGCGTACGCGCGCAAGCTCAAGCTCGAGATCCTGACGTCGATCGTGACGGACGACAATGTGAGCATCATCCTCCGCGAGTTTCAGGCGTACGTCCGCCACGTCGACAAGGCATTCGTGACAACGACTGTGCGCGCGCTCGGCCGTGTCGCCGACGCAATGCCCAGCGTTGCAGAGCGCTGCTTGAATGGGCTTATGCGTCTCGTGCGCTCGTCCAACGAGCAGGTGGTCGCTGAGAGCGTTGTGGTGATTCGCCAGCTCTTGCAGCAGTCGGCGATTGAGAAAGATCGTCTTCGTGTTGTCCGGTCCCTTGCTGCTATGATGATTGCGGGTCGCGTGACCAGTCCGTCGGCTCGTGCGTCAATCGTCTGGATGCTCGGCGAATTCAATGACGAAGGTGCTGGATCAACGTGTGCCGCCGAGGCTCTTCGCCTTATGGTCAAGAAGTTCTCGGACGAAGCTACGGAAGTGCGCCTTCAAATCCTTAACCTGTCCGTCAAACTTGGACTTCGTGAGCCTCAGAAGCGTCCCATCCAGCTTCTACTACAGTACGTGATCGAGCTGTGCAAGTTTGATGTCGACTACGACGTTCGCGACCGTGCGCGTCTCATTCGCGCGGCTCTGTCGGGTGATGCGACTATCGTAAACCCGCACAAGCTCTTCGCTGCGAAGAAGCCGTCCCCGATCATCGGATACGAGGAGGAGTCCAAGAAACGATTCACGCTGGGCACGCTTTCGAACATTGTGCACCATAATGTGCCAGGTTACTCTGCACTTCCAAGCTGGCGTGCCGACAAGCCTGACTCTTCGCTTCGTGACGAGGCGTCCTTTAAGGATAACAATCCGAGTCCGCGCCGTGCAGACAGCTCTCGCCGTGGCAAGTCGAGCAAGAGCCGCGACAAGCGTAACACAGACAACTTCTACAGCGACGACAGCTCGGCGGAATCTCGCTCCGAGTCCGAGTCCGAATCTGAGTCGGGATCCGAGTCCGAGTCAGGGTCTGGAAGTGGATCGGATGACGGAAGCGAGGAGGAAAGCGACTCGGGATCGGAGCCGGAGTCGTCTGGCGACGAAAGCGTGGCCTCGTCGTCCGAAGAGAGTGAGGCATCATCAGCATCTGAATCTTCAGAGGATGACTCACGACGCCGTCGCGGACGAAACAAAAACAAGAGCACCAAGGCAGCGAGTTCCCCGCGAAAGCAGCAGGCGAAGGCTAAGAAGCCCGCGGATCTGTTTGATCCGCTCAACTTCTTTGACGACCAGCCTTCAAGTGCCCCTACGAACCAAGGTGCTCTCGCAAATTTTGCTGCACCGGCCATGGGTGGAGCAAACTTGCTCGGAGACTTGATGAACTTGAGCATGTCGTCGTCAGCCATGCCGAATTCGGCGCCCCCAAAACGTGAGCTGCTGTCGTCGCTCGTGAGCAATGGACTCGATATCCAGTACTCGTTCCTGCGCCAGCCATCGATGTACTCGCCCAGCATGAACTTGATTCAGCTCTGGTTCGCTAACCAGTCGAACAACGCCATCTCTCGAGTCCAAGTCGTGGCCAAGCAGAAGGAGGATGCTGGCAGTAATGCTCCTGCACAGGTTATGAGCTTTCCGGAGATCCCAGTCCTTTTCCCAGGCGCGGCTCCTGCGATGGCCCAGATCCATGTCGACTTCTGTGGTCGGCTTGAGAAGGTGCCGCTTCAGGTGATCACAAGCGAGGAGACCTTTGAAGTCGAGCTCGTGCCGACCGCCGGTGAACTGCTTGTTGCCCAGTCAATGAATGTGGAAGAGTTTTCACAGCGCCTGTCGATGGCGGACGCGGCGATGCTCCACAACAGCGAAGTGACTCTGCGCGTCCCCGTGCAGATGAGCGCTGTCATGTCGGGTGTGCAGCGCGACTGCAATGTTGCTCAAGTGTATGAGATCAACAATGTGAACGCAGTCACGGGAAAGTGCAAGTTCGCTGGTCGCGTGCGTGGCGCTGGTGCGGGCGGCATGCCCGAGATGGTGCTCATAGCTATCGAGGTGCAAATGCAGTCTGGACGCGCCCGCGTGCTTGTCGTGGCTCGCGATGCTGCTATTGCCCAGCGCGTCACCTCCAGCGTCAAGCGCAACCTGCCGGTGCGCGAGGCTTAAAATGGTGAATGCGGTGCGACATGCTCCTCAGGAAACTTGCAGTAATTGATCTCGGCAGATCCCGCTTCGGCAGTACTTGAACGCACTCGGATGGATATAAATCTTGCGATCGCAACACGAATGGTTGATCCAGCACGCTGACATGCCTTACGTTGTTGTTAGCATATTCCTAACGCTACGCGCTGACGCAAACTTCCTGGAGACCTGAGCTGCGCTTGTAGAACTGCGTGGCCACACATGACGCACAAGGATGCTGCCCACTGTTGCCGGCGGCATATTCCCCCTCGGCGCACGAAACGCAGTGGTCGCGCTGGTAGTTGGACGTTGACCCGGCGGAGCATGTTTGGCATGTAGCTGAAGCTTCACCAACCGAGAATGTGCCAGGCGGACAGCTCAGGCAGTCGCTAGCTAGTGCAGGCGAGAAAGTTCCAGGCGGGCATGCAGTTTTCTTGCCGTTCCGACATGCGTAGCCATTTGGACAAGGTCCGCATGCACTGGCGGCGGTGGCGTAAGTTCCTGGATTGCAGAGCCTTGCCATGCCGCCGATGCAGATCCACCCATCACGGCAGGATTCGCAGATTGCTGCCTCTCCGAACGAGAAGCTACCAATGGGGCATTGACTCTTTATCCCAGCGGCGCAATACGAACCAGCGGGACACCGAGTGCACTCTCCGTCTTCTGGAGAAGTCTGTGAGCGCTGGAAGTAAAACCCTCGCGGGCATTTGCATGCAAACGAAGGATCTGGAAACAGACCGAGCGTCGTCCAGTCGATTTGTACACCAGTGAACGAGGTGGAGCACTCGAGCTCGATCTTGACCGAGTCGAACGCACCAAAAGGCAAGGAATGGCGGAGAAATCCGTATGCCCAGGCTCCACTCGTGTCCCCAGAGACAGAAAACACGATGCTCGAATTGCCTGGCGAATCACCTGTTGTACGGACGCGCATTTTACATTTTACTTGCGGGCCAGCCGTCGCTGTTAAATTTGTGCCAACTCGCAAGTAGCCTCGCAGTACGATTGGAAGTCCCGTTGCGAAGGATGGCCCTGGGTATGTCCTTGACAGCGTGAAGTGCGTGTTGTTTGGATCAATGAGCGATAAAACTGAGCTGTTGTACGCGCGGAGTAACGACGACTCACTGCGGGTTGTGATGCGCAAACTCGAGGAAGATGATAGCCATAACGAGAGGATTTCACCGCTCGCTGTAATTTCCCAAGGCTCAACCCAACCGCTCAAAACGTGTGGATCTGCTGGTTTTGATACTTGAGATGCGAGGCAAGAGTTGCTCGGCTCAAGGAGTTGAACATTCAGTCGAAGTACACCTGGAATGCTGACGAAAACACTCGTATTGGTACCTGATGCCGATGAGGAGAAGGCAGAAAGTGTCACGGATATGACAGGCAACGAGTGGCTAGAGCCTGAAAAAGATACGACGCGAGGATTTCCACTTATCATGCCGTTGCTGTCTTGAACGATGTCAACGTTGCTTGGTAACGACGCGTCTTTGGTGATGAGTGCTTGATATAATTGCTGAGGTATGCTGTCGGTAGATGACACTTTGACGATGTTGGCCACAGCAAGTGCACCAGCAGGCAGCGACATTGACCCAACAGTCAGCTGAAATGTAAATGCACCAAGATTACGCAGTACACTCTGTAGGGCAGTGGGCACAACAATTAGATTGTTAGCATCCTGGGCACCAAGAATTGAGTCGCCCACAGCTATAATGAGCCGTCGGTCGTTTGAACACCATCGCTGGGCTGACTGGTTGCTATTGGTAAGCCCATCGATCAACCATTGCGCTGAGCCAACATACTTTGAACCATCTGCATTGGTAGCATTTGACCGCGCTGCGACAGCAGCAGATACTTTCTGTTGGATTTCTACAAATCCTTGTGCCATGCTAATAGTTGCGTTGAACTCTGCAACTGGTGCCGAAGCGGAGTATGTCAGCAATCCCAATCGAATACCACCCGATGTGAGCGAGTACGAGCGCTGAAGGGCAGCAATGATTCCTGGAAGTAAATCGATGAATGTGAGTGCAAGGGCTGAGTTGGGATCGATGGCCAACAACAAATTCATCGGTTGGGTATACAGGTCGTTGTTGAAGTTGGAAAACGGACTCAATGTTACAGTTGTCGCCACGAGACGATTGAGTGTGATAGCCGATGTGAAAGTACCGTCTTCACGCCGCTGGTATGAGGCTGTTGTTCCACCACTTCCACCATTCATATCATCAATGTAGACGGTTTGTTCGCGGTCGGTGTCACTAGATATTGCGCTAGTGGTAGGTGATGCCACGTCCTGGAGCTGCAGGGTGATGTACCGGCATCCAGATCTGGCAGAAAGTGCTGAGGCAGCAACGGTAATTGAAACATCTTTGCTAAACTCGCCTGCTGCGAGTTGAATAGCAGTAGTAGCAGGCGTCAAGACGCTTGATGGAGAAACAGAGAAGTTGCTCATTTTGCAAGTGATAATCGCTGATAAAGAAGACGCAGAGTTTCCAGCACGATTAACCCTGACAATAAAAGTCACGGACCCTGCGCTCGGTACTAGGGAAGGGACAGCCGTAATAGAGGGGGATGCAAAGTACAAAACTGCTGAACTGCCTGTGCTTGCAATCGGTGAAGGAGATGACACTGACAACATCCCCGTCGGTACGCTACAATCCCCACCAGCCCATCCACTCGAGCACGCGCAGCCTCCATAAATGCACTGCCCGTTGCCGGAGCACAAGACACCGTTTCTTCCTGCCGCGCATCCTGACAGGGTCAGCCCATTATCGACACTAACTCGACACGAGATGCAATTTCTCCATCCGTCCATTGCAAAAGCGTCGAATTGGCCATCTCCGATACATTCACTGCAGGCAGTAGCACCTCGAGCTGCAGTAAACTTCATCCGTGGACACGCTGGACATCCGATCAATGGCGATCCTGTCAACGTTGTCGAGTCAATTGAAGACCAAAGTAGGCTGCTGCTGGTACCAGATAGACAGGTAGAACACATTCCGGCCTGATTCACAGACGGGAATGACCCCGCACGACACGACTGACATGCGGACCCATCATAGAACTGTCCTGCATCGCAAAGCCTGCAAATCGTGGCTCCTCCTGCGCTTGTCGGTGAAGGCGTAAAAGAACCAGATGGGCAGGAAAGACATACAGACGAGCCTATGTTTGATGCATAGGTATTCTGTGGGCAAGAAACACATTCGCCACTCGTTCCAACTCCCAAAGAGTACATTCCTGCTGCACAAGGTTGACATTGGCCAGTTCCGTCGGCTCCAATCACAAGTGTCGATCCAAAGAGGCAAAAGCTGCATTCAGTCTGCCCAACAAACAAAGCCGGAGTAAACCCTCGTTGAAGCGAACACGATCCACAACTAGAAATACCTGGCGCTGCTATCGCAGAGCTCGAAGTGTTTGCCGGGCATGGAGAACACTGAGGGCTTCCCAAATCACTGTAGAAACCACCCGGGCAATTGTGGCATAACGTCGCGCCAACGCCATTTGTCGCTGGTGCGTACGTTCCTGCTGGGCATGATGTACAAGAAGGTGACCCAGCGGAGCTAGCAAATGTTCCGCTAGTGCACTGCGAGCAGTTTGTAGCCCCTCGAGTACCCGCAAACGTTCCAATTGGACATGCGATGCAATTTGATGAGCCGTTCATACTTGTGTAGTAGCCTGTCGTGCAGGCTGTGCATGCGCTTAGTGATGTTGCGCCAACTGTTAATGAAGCAGTTCCAGCAGGACACGACAGGCACACAGCACTGCTATCGCCAGCAAGACCCGTTACTGGGCTATACGTGCCAGATGGGCACGAGGTGCATTTGCTGGCAGCTCCGGTGGATGAAAACGTTCCTGCAGGACATTGAACGCAGTTGCGACTGCCATCTTGAAGGTACGAGCCCGCCGGACATGGAACGCAGACGTAGGTACTTCCGCATTTCGTAATGGTGAGACCAGGTCCGCACGACGGTGCCACATAGTCTGCACGCTCCACTCGTGTCTCGACAACTCGATAGCGATCTCGTCCTCCCATCACCAGCAAATAGCTGCTGCCGCCTCCTGAGAAATACGCAAGCGAATGACCTCGACGTGGCGGCGACAAATCTGCAGAGAAGCTGAGCTGGACCCACTGGCTCGCATTCACATTGAACTCCCACGAATCACCCAAATAGTCAGAAGGGAATGCAGCAGACCCGCCTGCAACCGCGAATTTCCCTTCGTCAATGAACGCGATTCCTGCACCAAATCGAGCTCCAGGTGTTGTACCGACAGGACTGAGGCGCTCCCAAGTGTAAGTTTGTCGCTCTACTGGTGCGCTAGTTGTAGCTAACTGGGGACAAAGTCGCCAAAGCTCGTCAAAAATGCTCGATCCCTGGGCAGATGTGGTCTCTGTCGTTGTACTTGCACTCTTTCCTCCGTATACAAGCATGCAAACAGTGCAAGTACTCTTTGCTGCGACGTCAAATAGCCTTGATGTGGTTGTGGCCGAGTGATACGCTCGTGCAACTGGTACTGGACCGCCCAGTGCGAGCGCAGACGCCGAAAGCTTTCTCCACATGATGTTTGGTTGCTTCGAGCTGCACGACGTGCTAGTTGCGACTTTGGAAATCAGGGCAAAATGTAGTCCATCAAGCTCCGCGTACGCATCTGACAGTCCTCCGTACACAATCGCCCCGATACTCGAGCTGTTTTCAAACACTTTAGTGAAGGAATGACCAATCCGAGGCACTGGGACATTCTTGTACGATGCAGGTATGTCGGATGACGGCACTGCTAGCTGATCCCATACTGCTGCTGTACTGCTTGAGTCATCGAGACACAGACGCCATGTGTCGTTCAGGAACTCGCGATTCTGTCCCCCAAACACGTAAATGGAGTTCGTTGCGGTGTCAACGAACGACGCGTGGTCTGACCGGCTGGCTGGAGAAGTGAAGACCTCGTCCAAAGCAGAAGCAGATGTGGTTGTAGATACAGTCGACTGGATCCGGTCGATCAGGGTCGCGAATGTGTTTGATGCGGCATCGTACACAAGCACAGGATTCGTCACGACTGGCTGAGCCGACTCGTACTCAATCCCACCGATAGTCACGAGGCGATGACGCGACGCCGACGTAGTGATGACAGGCTCGCTCGTGTGTGCGATGCGTGTGTAAGCGTCGTTGCCAGTTTTCTGGACCCACGTAAGTTGCACCGACGCATTAGTTGCTATTGTGTAGTCGGAGCATTGGGTTGTTGCCGTTGAGGTTGTATCGCCCCAGACCGTGGCTGTCAAGAGCGACAAGAAGAAAATGTGTGCTGAAATCCGAAGCAAGACCGCGGATAAAGCGGCCATTCCTGTCGCCAATGAGGATCTTCCTGCCCCGCGACCCTTTGCTCAAACACGAAAGCGGAACTCAAGATGGATATGACTTGAGTGCAGGTTTGGATTCGGATGGGCATCGGTGAAGACGGGCGCCTATCACTAGGTCTATCTCAAGTTTGTTCCTCTCATCTCGGTGGCTTTGCTTGCTAGAAAAAGCACATGCAGGAAACCCGATGCCATGAGAAAAAAAAATCGGCACCAACTTTTCTTGGTGGTGGATATCAATTTCCACTCAATCTCCACATTCGACCGCCAAGCATCAGCTCAAAGCGTCCGGACGCCTCCAGAGATGGCGTTCTCCATGAAGCTGCCGGCGGCCAAGGGCAAGAAGAAGCAGTACGGGCTGATCCTGCCTCCGTCCTCGTCGTCCTCGTCCAGCTCCGGGCTCTCGGCGTTCTCTACAGCCCGCGCCACGTCCTCAAACGCGTCAGCTACAAATCCGATGGACGAGAAGGCCGAGGCGCGGCGCCGCGTGGCGCAGGAGGCCGCGCGCAGCCTGCAGAAAGCGGCGGCCGAGCGCTCGCACGCCCAGGCGCTGGCCGAGGACCCGTCGGCGTTCGACTACGACGGCGTGTACGACGAGATGCAGAGCGCTCGTCAGGCCAAGCGAGGCGAGCAGGAGAAGCGCCGAGAGGCCGAGAAGAAGAAGCCCAAGTACATCTCGACGCTGCTGGAGCAGGCCAAGATCCGCGAGGTGGAGAACGAGCGGATCCGTGAGCGCAGGCTGCTGCACGAACGCCAGCAGGAGGACGCGCTCTTCGGGGACAAGGAGAAGCTCGTGTCGGCCAGCTACAAGCGGAAGCTCGTCGAGATGAAGCGCTGGGACGATGAGGACCGCCGCCTGGACGCCATCGAGGCCGCCAACGACGTCACCAAGCAGGGAGAGCACGCGCTCGCGGGTTTCTACGCCAACCTCATGACCAGGAACATCGCCATGGGCGGAGACGCGGCCCAGGCCACCAGCGCCTACACGGCCGGCGGACGAAAGCGGGGGGACGAGGACGAGGGAAGGAAGAAGCAGCGGGTGGACGATCACGGTGCTCGCGGTGAAAAGGAGCCCGGGAGGGAGGACGACAAGGAGGCGAGCAGGAAAGACCAGGACGAACGGCTGGACGAGAAGAGAGAGCGGCGGGATGAGGTTTCTTCTTCTAGACGGGAAAAGGAGGAGGTGGCTAAGGTGGAGCAGCTGACGGAGCCCAAGCAGAGCAAGGAGGACGCGATCGCAGCCGCTCGCGCGAGATTCCTGGCTCGAAAGGCGCAGCGGTCTACTGGTAAATGAACAATTCAACGAGAGTCGTGGGATTCCTACAAATGAAATACGCCGACTTTTTCATCAGCACCATCTTGGCACATCCACTAGCAAAACAGCAGCTGAAGAAACTGAGTTTTCCTGGGGTTCATAGCGGTGTAAAACGTCGACCTTTTCATCTGCTGTAGAACGTCGTGGAATCATGCCACGGCCACTAACAAAGCAACAACTGAATAAACTGAGCTTTCCTCGATCCTACCATTGAAATACGTCGAAGTTGAGAGATTGTAGGCGCAGTGGTCCGCGACGACACTTCGAAGTTCATGGACATTCATGGGATTCCAATCACTGAACAAAGTTTCTTTCATCATCATCATGACACGACACATCAACTACCAAACCACCGAGATCAGAAAGTAAGCTTTTCATCGTGTTTGTCAGGCCAGCTTTAGGCTCTCTACAGAGCCAACAGAAGGCCACGCCAGCGTCCGACTAATGCCAGACTCCGGCGGCCGAGCATGCGAAGAAGCGTCGGACATTTAGTTCGACTTGGCGGCGTGGGCCTTCTTCTGGGCGACGCGGGCCTTGCGCTGCTGGAGCGAGCGCTTGGCGGGCTTCTTGTACTTCTTGTCACCCGAGAAGGCGACCTTGTTGGCGGGCGAGGGGTCGGCGCGGATGGCCTCGTGCACCTTGGTGATGAGGTCCTCAATGTCGTCGGCCTCAATACCAGCCTTCTGGTACTCGGCGTACTGCGAGGCGAGGAGCTCCGGGTCGTCCTCCTCAAGCTCCTTCATGTGCTCAGCGATGTGCTGGGCGAAGATGCGGTCGCGGTGGACCTCGGCGTCGTAGCTCTTGTCGTCGCGCGAGTAGCCCGGGAAGCGCTTCTCGCTGTGCGGGATGTCGAGACCGGCGTCGGCCGCGCCCTTGAGCGCGCCGAACACGCGGTGGCCCGTGGTGGTGGTGCGGATACCGGCATCCAGGTAGCAGCGGAAGGGGCGCTTCTCGTCGGCGACCTCCTCGACGAAGTAGGTGCGTCCGTTGACCTCCGTCTTGACGATCTCGCCGTCGACCTCCGTGTTGCCCTCGTAGTCCTCGTCCAGGCCGAGCTTCTGCAGCACGCGGCGGCCCACGAGCAGGCCCGTGGCGTACGCGGCGGCGTAGTTCTTGAGGCCGACCGTGTACCCGTAGCGCGGCAGCTCGGCCGAGGTGGCCTGCGCCAGGATCTTGTCGCCGTCGATCTCGGCGTACGCGATCTGGCAGATGACCTTGGTGTTGGTGATGCGCACCACGAGGCGGTACTTGGGCGAGTTGTACTTGTTCTTGTCCTGCGTGATGAGGCGCTTGCGGGCGCGGTAGTCCGTCTTGCCCTCGCGGCGACGGCGGTACTTGACCTGGTACCGCTTGAAGTACGCCTTGTTCTTGGTCACCTTGACGAACGGCATGATGCTTGCTCCGATGAAAAAGCTATGTGTCCCCCATGGCCAAGGTGTCGGCCTTTCTTGGATGGACTTTTCCCCATATTGACTGGCTGGCGACGCCTCCCATACAAACCCCTGCATGCGGGAATCGCGAGCGTTGCAGGTATACAAGCTCAGCAGCAGTAATTCAAGCCTACATGCATCTCTTCATTTTCAGCGAATCAAAATGGAGCAGACTCGTATCCACCCGATTTGATTGGCACAAAGTGGGGTGAAAAATATGACTGGTTCCAGCGCGGGAGCGGTCGGTGGCGGCGGCCCATTAGTTCGTTTGGCGTTTTTTCCTAGGCAGCAACAATGGTGCGTGGTGGTGGTGGACTTCCCCGCGGCTCCAGGAGCATCTGACGGCTCGTTGCGACGCGCTGGCCGTCTCCATGCGCTCCAGGAGCGTCCGACGCGTCCAACGAGCCCTCTCTCGCGCCCTGGAGCCCGCTAGAAGCCACAGTATGACCGTAAAGCTAACCCATATTTCGAATTGATAGACTTTCTCCCGCTTCGTGTCGATCGGCCGCGTGGCGCTCATCAACTACGGCCCGGACGCGGGCAAGATCGCGACCATCATCGACGTCGTGGACGAGAACAAGGCGCTCGTGGACGGCCCGTTCAGCGTGACGGGCGTGAACCGCCAGGTGATCCCGTTCAAGCGCCTGGCGCTGACGGACCTGACGATCCAGATCCCGCGCCAGCCGCGCGAGGCGACGCTCAAGAAGGCGCTGGCCAAGGACCAGACGGTCGAGAAGTGGGGCAAGTCCACGTGGGGCAAGAAGATCGCCAACAAGCAGACGCGCGCCCAGCTGTCGGACTTCGACCGCTTCAAGGCCATGATCGCGCGCAAGCAGAAGGCCAGCCTCGTCAAGAAGACCATCGCGGCCGCCCGCAAGAACTAGATATCCTCCTATTGTAGTCTCTGCGCGCCGCGACCAGCCCAGGCCCGAGAGGGGAGGGCTCTTCTGGATCAACTAAGCCAACGTTCAAAACGAAAGTCTCCGCGTTGCTCCTGCTGCTCTCGACGCTCTCGTTCTAGCGGAGCTTGCACTATCAGCTTCTTCTCCTCCTCCATTGCTTCTTTTCTTGAGCTAGTTGCATCACCGTCCAGAGCTGAGCCACGACAAGCATGAGCGTGACCACCGCTATTTTCAGTCCTGCAACAACTTTTTTTGCATTGCCAACGTCTACTCCTGCCCTGCGTTGTTTTTCATTGAGAGGACACCAGCCATGAGCGACGACGAGGTTGACTACAGCATGAGGCATGAGGACGACGAGGGCGAGGACAGCGTGGGCGAGGACGCCGAGCTGGAGTTGTCGTGTGCTCTGCAGGACCTGGCACTGCGAGTCAAGACCTTCGAGGAAAACATGAAGGGCAGGTTTTTCCGCAACGAAGGAGAGGATGACATCGACGACGAGATCGACGAGGACATTCCGGAGGCCGATACGCCCGCCTCAGATGCAGAGCCCAAGCAGCAGAGTCGACGGAGGAAAGAGTCCAAAAAGAAGCATAGGAAGATGGCCCACAAGCAGCAGGAAGACGAAGATGACGAGTATTGCGACGAAGACGAAGACCCGTACGGCGACGACGAGTTCTCGGACGAGAACGATGATGATGATCCGAAAAGTGGTAGACGAGATGATTGGGATTATCAGGAGCAGACCGAGGAGCTGAGCGAGCTCAAGCACAACATTGCGTTGCTGCTGCAGGGGTTCAAGGAGGAGGCCAAGGCGCTCGAGCTTGGCGACAACCAGGCCAAGTAGAGAAACTGAAAGCACAATGAAACAATTTGCTTCGATAGGTGTGTACACGACTTACTACTTACTTGGACTGCAGATACTCGAGGAAGCGCTTCTGTAGCTCGAACTCCTGCTCGCGCAGCTCCGTTTCCCGGAGCCGCTGGTCCATGTCGAATTGGATCTTGGTCTCAATGAGCGACAGCACTCTTTCTCGGAACGCGTCGCCGCTATCTGCTTGGGACGTGCCAAGAGAAGCAACTTCTGCTCTGGACCCGCTGCTGTCGAGGCGGCGGCGCTTTTGGCCGGTGGCAACTGTGAACGGAGGCGACGGCAGGCTGCACCCCCCAGCATCCGTCGAGTCCACGTCTCCGTACAATGGCGCGGCTGTAACCACTGCGGACGCGGCCACCACCGCTGACGGTATCCGCGTTGTCGCCTTGTGCGTTCTTCTTGTCAGCTCGACGCTGATCTCCCTCAGCATGTCCTCTTTGCGTGCGTTCTCGTCGTCTGAGCCGTGCTTGAAGACCCTGTCGTGCTTCCCCTCGGCATACAGCTTGAGCAAGCTGTTGGCTCGGTCTCTACCGTCCCAAGACCCTCATACAAAGTCAAACTTTTTGCCAGTCCGAACAAGCAAACTTTACAAGTCCACACACCTGCACGTGTGCCAGGAGTAGGCGTCCGGGTCCTGGAACATCTCCTCTCCAACAATCTGCGCCACGTTCTGCCACATCTGCAGCCGCGTGCCGTGCTTGGCCGTGAACGGGTTGTTGGCCCGCAGCGCCTGGAGCAGCAGCACGTCCATCGTGGCGTTGAACTTGGCGTAGCGGCTGCGCGAGGCCTTGGGCTCCGCTGGGGCTCGGAGCGGCGACACCGGGGGCCGCGAGCCACTGCTGGGCGTGCTACTGGAGCTGTTGGCGCCTGCAGAGCACGGGAAACGCGGTCTTTGAGCCAAAAAGCGGCGAAATCGAGCCCGAGAGCGGCCTGGAACGCGCCTGGAGGCTCGGCGTCTGCCATGGTCTGTAGCGGCCAATTCTGGGCCGCTGGAGCTCGCGAGCGGCTGGAAATGACGCTGACAGAGGCCTGGAGACGGACGGAGGCCTGGACGAGCTGTCTGGGGGCGGGAAGAGCGGTAATTGGTGCGGCGACGAGCTGCTTCGACGCTGATGGGACGCTTGTCTGGTTCAAAGCCAACCTGAACAAAAGTCTCGATTGAGGAAGGAAGTACAGTGGTCGCAAGTGATATACGACCCATAAATAGTATGAGAGCTGGAATCCCAATCCCAATCTCTGGCTGGAAGATACTATACTTACACCAGACCACGTGCTTCGGGCATGCTTGGGGAACGAGACAGTGGCGGCTTGTGTTGGAATTGGCCGTTGGTTGGGTCCTTGACTTTTTTTGCCAGGTAGAAATGGCTATGGAGACACCACTTGATATAGTTGCGGTTGCATCTGTGAAATCGAAGTTGGGCACGCACACAATCTCGTACGACGACCTGCTGGTGTGCTTCCACGTAACCAGGAAGGTGCTGATTTGATTATCCCGATTTTTTTGGAAGTCGGACGGCAAGGTGTCCTCTATGCTGGTTCAGATCAAGAATGCCGACTACGATAGCGACTTTACGACGTCTGCTACCGACAAGCTGAGCCCTTTGTTCGTGTTCAAGCAACAAGAGGGCAAAGGAAGCCTGCGCGATATTCCAGCACGTGATATGAGTAGGGTCTACATGAGTCTACGAGAGTCACAGCCCGACCTGCGAGAGCGCATGTGCTTTACAAGTCCGAGTCAGCGAGTGCGAGCAACGAATCATACACGCTGACGCTCCGGGGAATGTTCCGTGCGCGTGACTAGCACGACCAAGTGAAACATTCACACGAGTATTGGCCATTTTTTGCAGTCGATAGAGCTGATAAAACAGCTTCTGATCTCGCAAATGCGGCGTGGTGGGATCCCGAGAACAAGATTATTCACGATATTCACCGTCGCACTACACACGGCAACAGTACGTTGGGGTCTTTGGCACCGGAAGATGAAATTCGGTAGGCATCCAGCACACTTAAGGGATAGTCCCCTTCGAGTGAGACGTCGACCGCAGCTACCACGAAGTCTGATTGATCCTGCCGGCTTCCGAAAAATCTGAGTTGACTTCTTTTTGGTTGGGTTGTCATGACTCTATAGCCATCAGCTACAAGTAGTGGGCATAGTTTGTCGGCGATGCATGAATTGTTCGGAATTGAGTGAGTGCACAATTGCTTTGAGGAATG
>JAASGX010000606.1:0-17271 GCA_023334415.1 Phytopythium chamaehyphon | reverse complement strand
GGGCGAGCGCGAGCGAGAGTTGCGGCGCGGCGGCGGGCGGCGGTCGCGCGAGCGGGAGCGGGAGCGGGCGCGTGCGCCTCCGCGGCGGCGAGGAGAGGCCGAGCGCGAACGGCGCCCGCCTTGGCGGCGGTCCCCGCGGTCCGCGCGGTCTCCGTCGCGGTCTCCGTCACGGTCGGACGTGCTGCGAGAGGCGCACAGAGCCCGTCAGTTAAAGCGGCAACGAGCCGAGAGCAGCGGGTGATAAAGCGCACCGCTCGCGGTCGCGCATCTGCTCCGTGGTCTTGCGGCGCTCCTGCGCGAACACGACGCGGATCTCGCGGCCGTCGATGCGCACGCCGTCCAGGTTGTGGCGCGCGTCGTCGGCGTCGCGCTCGTTCTTGAACTCGACGAACGCGAATCCCTTGGCCTCGCTGCGCGCCAGTCGGTCAGTCCCCAGCCAACGCACCCAAACCGACAGCAAACGCCTCGCACCGGGTGTAGTAGTCCTTGGGGATGTACACGTCGCGCACGTCGCCGTAGCGCTCGAACTCCTTGCGGATGTCCTCCGGTCTGTGCACGCACAGCCAAGCCAGGCCAAAGAGTCAGCGATCTTGTCCCGCGCCTAGTGCGGCGAGTTCCGCTCGGATCCGCGCGCGAAAACCGCGGGCGGCCGCGCGCGCGCCTCGCGGTCCGCAAAAAGCGAGCGACGCACCTCAGGCGGCGGCTGATGTTGCGCACCAGCAGCGAGATGCCCGTGCGGTCGCCCATGGTCCTAAGCTGGCGCTGTTGTTGCTCTTTGGTCGTTTCTGCGGTGGCTCGAGTGCTCCGCCGGCTTTGCTGGCGGCTTTCGCTTGGGGGTGGCTGGCCCGCGCGCCTGGCCAGGAAAAAACCTCGCGCCTGCTAGGAAAGAACCTCGAACCGCGCCACTTGATTCCTGTATGAGCCACGGATATATGGGCGTCTGTATGTGATCAACAAGCATACAAAATCCGAGACTAATTGGTGCCGCCTTCACGTCACGACGCACGTTGAAGCACATGTGCTGCCGAGCATGATCATCATGCCAAGCTCGACGACCTATTATAAATAAAGCTCCATGACACCGAGCAGAAGACCAGCAGCTCCACACGCCTGCAGTCCTGGTCGGGCAATGTTGTTTTCCGATTTTTCCAATGCATGACCACGCCATTGCGAAAAGCGACAAACAATTGATGATCTTAAAACTTGGACAGCACGGTCCACCACAGCGTGAAGCAGACGCAGCCGGCGATGACGAGCGCCAGGATCGTGTTGTTGCGCATCTTCTTGCGCCGGATCTGCTCCACGAGCGTGTTGATGCCCGCGAACGAGTTGCCCAGCGTGTTGACCTTGCCGTGCGACGACGTGAAGCGCGCGCGCTGGTTCTCGAGCGCGTTCTTGGTCTCCAGCGCCTGCCTGTCCCAAGTAGTGAGTGCAACGATAGTTAGCAGTGCGGCCACTTCAATATCGCTAAAGCAGCAACGAACTCGATAATGCTGCTCGTCATGGACCGCGACGAGTCCACTGCGCGGCGTTCGTTCAGGAGCGAGTCCAGTTCGGCATCTTGCGACGCAACGTTGTTCATCCTGATATTGTGCATGTTAGCTGATGAGTCGAGAGTGTGGCCGCCTGCAGCAGTAGCGCGCTCACCTGTTGCCGAAAAGCTTCTGCGCGTCTCTCTTCTCCTGCAGGGCGCTCTGCACATAGCATCGATAACTGAGCTCTCTATCGCCAGCACCGCCCAAACTACCAGAGAACGCACCATTGACCGACGGAACTCGGTCTTGAAGTCAAAGTAGAGCTCGCGGTAGCGCTGGAGCAGCGCCTCCTGCGTCTTGACCGAGGACGTGCTCACGAACGCGCTCATCTCGTCGATCGTGTCGGAAAGCTGCCCGCAAGAGCCGCCACGTCAATCTGTAGTCGCCATGTCAAGTGCATCCCCGCTTCACTCACGGTCGTCAACGTGTTCTCGATGTCGAGCGCCAGCTCCCTCTCGTCCGTGCTCTCCTCCGGCGGGTTCTCTGCGTCAGTGCCGCCAAACAACGATGTTAGAGGGGCGCCAGTAGTAGTCTACAGGAAGGCGATCCAGGAGCGGCACCTTCGTCGAACTCCCTATTGCTCGGCGCGCGCGCCTGAGCCTTGCTGATGGCCGTGTAGGCCGCGATTTTGTCTTCGAGGCGGCGCTCCGCCGTGCGCGCGCTGCGCCGGAGCTCCTCCCACGAGTGCGGGCTCTGCATCATCATGGCCTCCCGTCCCCAGACTGCTGTCGAATGGAAAGCGCCAGTCCGCTTGTCACCAGCAGCAGCAGCAAGCAGCGGCGCGACGTCACCAAAACTGCCTTCACCCACGCTCGAGATTGGAGAGAAACAGGCAACCGCGCAGACAGAACCATGGACGCAAGATGTATAAGGCCACACTGCCAAGTGTCGTGTTACTCGCTCCCCCTATCAAAGCGCCGTGGCGGTCGGCGAGGAAGGAAAGGTGCGATGGCGGGGGCGCAGCGGCGGCTGGCGGCGGCCGTGGACGAGCTGCGCGCGGCCGGCGGGCCGGCGGAGCAGCAGCAGGCGGGCAAGAAGCTGCTGCGCGAGCTGCTGGCAGTGCAGCGGCTCTTCCGGCCCGAGCCGCTGGCGACGGGCGGCGACGCCAAGGGCAAGAAGGGCCGCAAGACGGCCGGGCTCTTCGCGCTGCTGCACCAGGTGCTGTTCGTCTACAGCGGGGGCCACACGGGCGCCACGAGCACGGGCGCGGGCGGCGCGGCCGCCAACCTCTCCATGTCGCTGTCCTCGGCGGCCCCCACGACATCCGAGAGCGTGCTCCAGCTGCTCGTCGACCTGCTCGTGCGCGCCTTCGACTACTCGGCGGTGCCCACCATCAACGACGCGCTGGCGGCCAAGACCACCTCGCTCTATGTCAAGGCGACATTCGCCAGCGTGGTCAGCAGGCTGCCGACGCAGGACGCGCTGCAGTTTATCCCTGAGGTCGTCGCGCTCGCCAGCAAGGCGATTCGAAGCGCCGACTACTACATCAAGCAGGTCCTGCTCGAGAGCGTCGTCAATGCGCTCGCCAACGACGCGCCACGCGTTGCAGCGCTCCACGGCGAGGCGCTCAAAATCGTGGTCAAGGTTTACCAGGACAAGGCCCCAGAGGTGCGCATAGCTGCTGCAAAGCTCTTGTCCGTTATTGCCGCAAAGTCGACTGCATCATCCGGAGTAGCATCTGGCGGCGGCAACAGTTTAGCTTTTGGTGGAGCTGGCGGTGCAGGCAACAGTGGAAGTGCAACTGGCTCCGGTAACGGTGGTAGCAGCGCAGGTGCGCCAAGCAGCTCTGTATCCAACAGCGGTGGACCGTCGTCTGGTTCTAGCGGGAATGGGGCTGGGAGTGGAGCAGGGAGCGCGACGCTTGAAGCAATATTACAGGTTGCTGCGAAGGGTATGGATGACAACTCAGTTTCAGCTCGCTGTGAATTTGCTGCTGTCGTCGGTCTCGTGCTGGCTAAGTTTGCCACTCTTTCGGTCGGTGAGAGCGAGTTACAATCGAACGGTGACAGCAGCGGTAGTGGACCTCCCAGCTCGGGTAAGAGTCACGGCGACGAAGATGATATCCGTACCAGTGATCCAGACAACGGATTCAGCTCAAGGACCAAGCTCCCATTCAAGCTCAAAAATATGCACGTACCAGGGATGGCGGGAATCAATTTGACGCGGCGAAAAGCATCAGCATTCAACTTTTCAACCATCATTAGCGTTCTTTTATATTTCAAGGACATGGTTGTGACCAAGCACGTTTCGTCGAATCCAGCACATAACAACGGCGGGATCCTTTCTTCTTTTGCCATTGCATTGTGCAGCATGTTTCAACATCTTCCTCCAGATTCAGTGGCGGATAATCAGATTCAAGAAGTACTCGACGCTGTACTTGCCATTCTCGACCATCCGTTTTCCCTCGGAGATCTTGCGCGTGCACGAAATGCTGTCAGTTACATTTTGCGCAACGGGTTATTCCAAGCGCTGGCGGAGCGCCAGCAAGACCTGCTGCTTGGCGTTTATCTTCAACGACTCCGAGAAGATGGCGCAAATCCTGAAGCGAACCATCACAAAACGCTCTCAATTCTTGTCGAGGTCAGTCATAGCTACCACGCGATGGGAGAAGCTGCTACAGGCCACTCGCGCGAAAGCAGTGTTGTGCTACAAGGCCTTCTGGCGCACGAAAAGCAGAGTGTGCGGTTTCAAGCAGCTGTTGCAATTGCTGCGCTAGTCACGGCATTACCATACCATTTTCAGGCAGCTCTTCAAAGTTGTTTGAATGAGGTTGAACAAACTACGACGCTCCTTCTCCAAGCAGACAGGAAGCCGCCAGCTGAGCCGATTGAATCAGAGGCGGTGGAGGATTCATTAGCAAGCTCCCTGGGAGAAGATGGAGCGCAACGGGCGGATGCTCAGAGTAAGATTCATTTGTACGCCCTTCAAGGCCGCACCACAGCTATTGCCCACATGCTGCGTGCCCTAACCGTTGGAAATCAGCACAAGGGCGGCGGGTTGAGCTTAGCTATGCTGAACCGTATTTTCAAGGCAGCGCAAGAACTTGTTGAAAGCCAATTTATGGACTCATGTGCGGATAGTGTGTGGTTGACGTGTACAAGAGCTGGGTGGACTCTTGTGAGCAGCCTTACTACTTTTCAAGACGCGCAATGGGTTTGCACAAATTTTCAAGTGCTACTAAATCTTTGGCTGAAGGCGAGTGTCCTTCACAATCGTGAGTCTTCGTTAGAGTTGCTGCGGATTGAAGCGGCCGTCATGGCGCTTGGTGCCTTTCTATCAAATTACGTCAGTGGGAAGACTCAACAGAATGGCGATCCACTGATCAAAGAGAGCATCGATGTTCTCGCTAACCACGTACTCCATGTATACCTGACGGCAGTGGTGGGTGAACCGCTATCAAATCCGCGTAAACGGCGCGGCCAGGTTGCTCGGTTCCGCGTTATCGCGTGGCTGCTAAAATGTTTTGCGTTGCTTCCGCCCATCTACTGCGACTCGTATGTGCTGCTTTTGGACCTGATTGCCGAGCACACGACCGCTCAGGCGCTGACAAGCTTACGTCAGTCGTCGTTAGGTAAACCTGCGGACTCAACCCTGCTCCAGTTAGTCTTGTCACCGGTCGACGATGTGCTTGAGCTGGTCAGTGCGGCACGATTGCTTCCAGGAGATTCTCCAAGTTCGCTCTATTCTCGTGAGATAAATCTCGCGCTTGCTCTTCAGCAACCAGAGAACGCGCTTACAGACACAGAGGTGGAAGTTCAGTACATGGACCACTTCTTGCTCATGGCATCTTCATCATCTGATACAAGACTTTCACTGGATGGTGTCTGCAGCAGTGCTACCCCGACTCGAGTAGTTGATGCGTGTGTGCATCTTTTTGGCCGGATGTTTCATTTTTTGCCCGAGGATCTCCAGCTGCGGAGTCTTCAGCACTACGCCGGCATTCTTGTTGACGACCGAAGTGTAGATTGCCAAGTCAATGTGTGTTCGTTACTGTTTGCTGTTGTTCGGGAAGTCAAGCTATCGGCAATGAATAGCAGCGACTCCTCACCCGTGTCTGCTTCAAGTTGGCCGATGCAAGTGCAAACAATGCTCTGCGAAATGATAGCAAGCGACAATGGGAAGGTACGCCGTGGGGCAGGCGAGGCCTTAGGTCTACTTGCGGCAGCGCTTCCGGATGAAAACCGTCGTGCACTGGTTATTGATATTGAAAAGCGTCTGGTCTCCGACAAGCTGCCTCCTGGATCGGGAAGTGGAGCTGTAGCGTCATCGTCGCCTCCATCATCAAATGAGCATTCATTGGACCCGAATGTTTTGTTCGCTGGCGCGGCGTTCGCACTTGCAAGCATTAAGCGTGCGTGTGGCTCGCGAATTGCAGTCGACTCTGCGCTAATTTTCAGATTTGCGGGTGAAGTTGCTCAACCACTGCGAACGTGGGTATTGCACGCATGGAGTCTCATCATGGAATCGGTGACCACTACGGTGGGGGATTACGAGCCGTTCATCCAGTCTACTTTTGCGCTGATGGAAGCACAGCTACTGGCGGGCTTTGTGTACTCTCGAAAAGACAATAAGAAGGGTTTGAGGTGGCAGTCAAGCGCGAAAACCGCAATTGGTCGCATCATCAATGCCATGGTGGCAAGCGTCGGTCCAGAACTAGGCGCTGGTTCCTCGTCTTCAGACCGTCTGAGCGAATTGTTTAGTATTTGGCAGCTGCTTCGCTGTCGACTGGATGGCGACAACTATAGCTTCAGCTATGGTGGTGAAGATGACGGAGACAGCCACGTTGAGCTTCAATACGTGCAGTTTCTGGAGCAAGTGGCCGTGCTAGCGCCAGTGAAATTTCGTCGAGCGGATTTCAGCTACATTCTTTCTGTTGTGTCGGACCTAGCGCCTGCTATTACTCCATCGTCTGCGTGGCTTCCGTCTTCATCATCTACCAGCTCAGTATACGCTTTAAACACTGCAACAGGACTAAGCCGCTCGCTGCTTCAGCGAGTCGCGCTGTCATGTCTGCGAACGATTGTCGAGCGCGACCCAAGCTTGGTTCGGCGTTGCAATTTGCATTGCTTGTTGTTCGCCGCGCTTCATGTATCGTTGAATGAGATGACGTGGCGCTACCTACCACGCCTTCATGGGTTATGGGAGCCTTTGACTTTTACAGAAGCCATTAGTGCTCTGATGACACAGCGAGCGCGAGTCGAGGCGGCAGATGAGCTCCGAGCATCAATCTTGGCGCTGCTGGAGCTTGATAGTGGCAGGCGGAACACAAATGCACAGCCGTGCGTTTGGGCCCTGTTGTGCCGCAGTATAGCTATCGGCGAGTCGTCCAATAACTTTTCCGGCGTTGCCGATGCAGATAACGAGCTAATGATGAGTCCGAAGGGACTAGATGCGGTATTGGGTCTCGGCGGTGATCGTGACGACGATGATGATCTCGATAGCAACGCAGAACTATCTACTGCAATTGGGTCGAAGCCATCTGGAACTCGGGATGCGTCACAATTGGCGTCTGCGGCTGTGGCTGCCCAGGTTGAAGCATGGCGAAGTACCAAGAAGGTTGTGAGCGACCTTGTGGGGCTGCTACCACCTCTCTCTCGCCATGTGCGATATTTTGCGGTAGAATGTGTGCTTCAAGTATTCGCGCTCGTAAATGAGAGTGCCAGTAACGGTGGTGGAGCTGCTGCAAGTGACTATGCTAGCCATTTTGACTTGGTCAAGACCCGGGGATATTTCCAGTCACGCCTCTCTAGCGAATCAACCAGTGACCAAGTCCCCAACTTCCTCTGCATGTATCTTGACGAATTCGTGACCCTGGCATGCCATGTATCGACTTCGTCGGCGGATACAAGCGAGCTACAGATTTTTCAGAGTTCAGGCTTACGACTTATCGATTTGCTTCTTACTAAGTTTGGTGATGCTCGGGACCCAGAGGTCTCGTCGGGTGAAGCCATGCTGTTGGACCCATACCAAGCCCAGCTTTCTGCAGCTCTTCGCCATGCGCTTAAGCAGACGCATGCAGAAAGCGAGGCTGATGCGAGTGAGATCCGCGAGTTTTATGCTCCGCTTCTAGTCGAGGCGCATGCAGTTTGCGCTAATGCCATCTCGGCTCGATTGGTGCAAGATAAGGTGGCTCTCAATCGTATACTCAAGACCGTACTTGTGCGTGATTATGGCCACAGTCATTTCGTTGGAGACGATGTGACCCGCACGCGACTTGTATTGGCTAATCTATCAAGCGTCGCACAGTTACTGGTATCCGCCATAGATGCCGACGGACCAGCTACTGAGCAGAAGACAGCAGGCGCGCGAAAATCACGCGTTTCTGGCCCACTAACCACAACCATGATCAAGGCTCTCTCTGGTCAAATAGATTATCTTGTTCAATGCTGGACAGATGTGACGGCGGGGTACTCTTTTGTGATGCAAGGAGCTCCTTCATGGCCGTCAAGCGCTCACAAGCCATCTGAAGAACGGAAGTTGCAAACTCTTGGTGTTAGTGTCCCCGCACCTATTCTGAACCAGCTGGAAGAAGGGGCTGGTAACGCGCTTGAAGCGTATCGTGAGTGTTATCGACACTTCTGGCCTGCCATTCTGACAGTCCTGGTGTATCTCCAAATCTATCTGCCAGATCTTCATGGAGACAATGGAAAGAAGGATAATGCCAGGCCATCGGCTAGTCCTCGGGGGCCGTCCGCACTCACTGCTCTCGCACTTTTGCATGTTGCGAGTTTGACAACGGGCAGTCGAGACCGAAACGAAAACGAGATCTCAGCTGTGCTTAGCGTGCTTCCTTTGCTCTTCTCAGCATTGTTTAAGAGCAGAGATTCTACGGCTGCCTGCGAGCCTGCTGTTACTGGGAAACATATTCTGAACTCTCTGATCAATGCCAGCCTCCGTTCCCTTAGTTTAAACGTGCGTATCCAGGCTTTACGAGCGCTCTTTGGGTGTTTGTCTCAGCAAGATATTATACGGACAGCAATCGAAGCAAACGAGGATATACTTCCTCTAGTCACGGGCGCGGCATTAGCCCCTCTTGAAGTGGTGCACCAACTTGCTGCTAACGTATTGCATCGCACCGAGGAAAGTGTTATTGAGGCTTTGAGGCTTTCGACAAACTCTATTGTATTCCTCCACACATCAAGTGACTTGCGCATTCGACGTGCTGTTGTTGATGCTGTCACGATGGTTGAGCGATGTTTGGAGCCGATCTCTTTTCTAATCGCAGACCTCCCAGGTGCAAGTGATATGATTGTCGCGACAAGTCGAGCGTCCGTTGAAGCTGCACTTGCTCTGTCGCGGGCAGTCGACAACAGCGACGATGCCGAGTTGAGAGAGTGTCTGAGCTGTCGATGGAAAGCCAGCTTTAGATTCCTCACTCATTGGCTTTCTGCAGTAAAACAAGTGGGATCGCAGTCAGACCAGCTAGCTTTCGCACTGCGCATCATTGTCAACTACACTGCAAGATACCCGTCAATTGTCGCGAGCGAAACCGTCGCCGCGTTTCACGCCGACGTCGCGTCGTCGGTCATCGATGTCGTCGCAAACCGGTCGGATGAGGCTGAAGGTGAAATTGCTGCGGTAATGCTGGGATTGGCAGCCATCATCAAAAAGCTCTCTGACGCGCAAGAGCACTCCTCGGCTCGCCGTTATCTCTCTCTTCTTGCGCCTCATCTCCTGCCAATTTTGCAGGAGTCAGTATCATCAGATACGCTGAATGCAACCGAACAACTTCTTGTTGCTCTGTCGGAACAGCTGGATGAAGACAGTGGTGCCGCCTTTGTCGGGCTCCTGTTACCGCGACTTTGCAGGCTGCTCCAGTATCAGCCGAGTCCCGTGTTGTCCGCCGTCGTTGGTCGCCTTCTACTCGCGTTTGCGCAGGGTCGAGCTGCCGCCTTCAAACAAGCGGTGGGTGCGATGGTACCAACCGAGCGTGTCATACTTGAGACGACGCTGCGTGGCGCCATTGCAGGCACACCTGCATCAACATCAATGGTACAGCGTGCAACTGGAGGTTCAAGCACCAAGCCTCTCGATTTGAGTCGTTATGGGTAGAACACAAATTACCTAGGCAAACGGTAAAATGAGTACGTCGGTGTTATTAGACGTGATGGATGCCATTGGAGACATTGAAGGACTCTTAGAAAGTTGCAGTTGGGCGGCGCGCAGTTGGCGGATCTTGAATCGCGAGAACGTCGTACAGACTGAATAAAATGGAGTGGACCAGCGACAACTCGTAAAACTGGACGGGTCAACAACGTAGTGTTAGTTTGCCATCTTTGTTCGCCGTCTCAATTGGTATCGTACCTCGATGCTACCGTCCAAGTCAACAGCAGCTTCTTCCATTTCGAACCTTGCGAGGTAGAATGCCGAAAGATCAAAAGGTAGGGCATCAAAATACGTGCGCTCGACCATTTCGATGATCTCTGCGGCAGTACCATTGTTAGTGAACATAACGAACCGCCAAATGGCTCGCTAAGACAAACCTGGAATGTTGTTGCCACCGTTCTTGCTATCTGCGCTGATCTTGGCATACATCCGGCGCAGCGCCTCCCAGGGAACAGTCATGGTGTATGTCTGCATAGGCGCGCGGGGGTCTGGGTTTTGGAAGAGAAGTACTAGCGGTGCCCTCGCAGCTGGAATCTTTCGACCCTCCTCTTCTTCGTCATGTTCAGGCACTTCTTCCATCTCTCCTGCCGCTTGGCGTTGGGCGTCTACTGGATCCGATCCTTGAGCAGCCACCTGCTGCTCCATCAGACTCGAGATAGTCAGGTTTCGAGCGAGTCGGCGGAGATTGAGCTCCGTCACGCGCATGGCGCGTGTGTCGACAACACACTGGAAGGAGCGCTGCAACCACGAGCAGCTCCAGGCCAGCAGCTCTTCGTTGCCGCGCAGCATGAGCACCTGCTGCTCCTCGCGGCCCTTGCGCGGCTTGCGCTTCTCCTTATCGCTCGGGAAGAAGAGCACGAAGGCTGCGGCACGGTCGTCTTCCTGCTGGGCTAGCTGACGCCGCCCCTGCTCGCTGAGACTCGCCCTGCGCCTGGCGCCTGCGCGGCGGTCCTCGCGCACGAGGAAGACGACGGAGGCGTCGCTGGCGTTGCGGATGCTGACCGAGTAGCCGAACTGCTGGCCGCACTTGCGCAGCGCCGTGGCGCGCAGGCTCTTGAGCAGGTCGTGCGCGTACGCGCTGAGCTGCTCCGTGCGGAAGTGGAAGAGCGGCGAGACGCTGTGCACCTCCCAGCGGCAGCGCAGCAGCACCTGCTCGAGGCTCACGCGCTCGGCCTCTCGCCGCCGTCGGGCATCCGGCTGGCTCTCGTCCGCTTCGGGCGCCGACGGCCGCGCCACGTACTGCGACGGGCGCATGGGTGAGCTGTAGAGCGCTCGTCCGGACTGCAGGAGCGCGTCTGAGCGCTCGTCCTCGGCTGGCGCGGGAATCGGAGGCGTCGGAGGCGTCGGAGGCGGAGCGCGCGCCTGGCGGGGCGGCATGGGCAGCCGCGAGGGCTCGAGCTCGATGAGCTCCACCGGCGCCTGCATGGAGCCGGAGGACGCGCGGCGGCTGCGGCGCTGAGACGGAGAGCGAGAGCGCAGGCGCGGGGCGGCGACTGTGGCGGCGCTGGCGTCCAAGCGGTGCGCCGGCCGGTCGCGAGCGGAACTGGCGGCACCCATGGCCTCCATGATTCAGAGTGCATCGAGAAAGGACATGCGGCGCGAAAATTTCCACTTTCGTCGTGTGGGCCACGCCAAGAACTGGGCCACACTTGCAGGTTTTGCAAGTGGGTGCAGTGGGTTTCCGTAAATTCTAGTGCCTTGCCGTATATATTAGTGAATACGCTGGATCTGCGGAGCGCTCACACATCGCACATCCCATCAAGCAGCGAGACCTTGCTGCCCTCCCCCGCCGCAAGGATGAAGCCGCGCGCCGTGGTGTTCGTGCTCATCGACGGGCTGGCCGACGTGTCGCTGGAGCAGCTGGGCGACCGCTCGACGCTGCAGGCGGCGCGCACGCCCGCGATGGACGCCGTGGCCCGTGCGTGACCGCTCTCAGCCAGCCTTTCGCCCGCGATAACTGACCGATTTGCACCCAATTTGCGTCCAGGCGGAGGCCTCACGGGGCTCATGGACCCCGTGGAGCCGGGCTTCGCGTGCGGCAGCGACACGGCGCACATGTCGATCCTCGGCTACGACCCTTTCGAGTGAGGAAGAGAGGGACGATGCCGGGGGCAAAGATACTGGGCTTACAGCTGGTGTTGTGGCGATCTTAAAGGCACTACCGCGGGCGAGGCTCGTTTGAGGCTATGGGCGCCGGGCTGCCGATGGAGAAGGGCGACGTTGCGTTCAAGTGCAACTTCGCGACCGTCACGAAGGTGGACCGACATACCCATCGATGCTGTTTCGAGCAACTCAACCCTAACACCTGCTGCAGAACGAGCAGGGAGAGCTCATTGTGGAGCGCCGACGCGTCGACCGCAACTTCCCTTCGTGGGGTATTGAGCTGTGCTCGTTCTTGGATGGAACAGACATCCCGGCGTTCCCCAACGTGCGCGTCGCGACCAAGTACGCGACCGAGCACCGCTGCGGCGTTGTTTTCCACGGCGCCGGTCTCACCGACAAGATGACAGGCACCGACCCGCTCAAGGACCAGTACGCCTGTTTTACTCGTGTGCTTTATGGTTTACACGGGAGTTAACATCTTCGCCACACTATTTCGCCACAGTCTTCCGTTGGTGCAATCGCAGCCGCTCGACAGCTCATCAGAAGCAGACTACTCGAGCAAGGTGCTTACAAAGATATTCTGCATACTTGATGGTCGATGATACTAACTAAACCCGGCGTGCTTCTACTAGGTCCTAAACGAGGTCTCGTCCGTTTTCCACGAGAAGCTGTCTGGGCACCCCATCAACGTTGCCCGCGTGCAGCAGAATTTGCCACCAGCCAACATTGTTCTTTTGCGTGGGCCTGGCGAGCGCATCAATGTGCCCACATTCCAGGAGATGCATGGCATGAACCCATTCATGATCGCACCAACATGCATTATCGCGGGTCTAGGCATGTCGCTCGGATTTGACCTGGTCAAGGCGCCTGGAGCTACTGGTGATTATCATACGAATTTGATGTCGAAGGCTGAGACGGCGCTTCACATGCTCGGGGAAGGCGTGTACGACTTTGGGTTTGTCCACGTTAAAGCTGTCGATGACGCTGGTCACGATCGGGACGTCGACAAGAAGGTGCACTTCATTGAGAAGGCCGACACAATGATCCGCAGTATTATTGAAGGCGTGCACGCCCAACTTGCGAGCTCAAACGGGGATTTTGACATCAGCATCGTTGTTACGGGAGATCACACGACGCCGGTCAAGTACGGCGACCACACGTTCGAGCCCGTTCCGTTTGCGATCGCACGCGTTGGAAACGCGTTTACTGCGCTTGATGGTGCTGAAGATGAAGTAAAGATGACTGGATCTGCGTTGGTGGACGAGGTTGTTTCATTCTCAGAGCTGAGCGTGACTCGCGGAGCACTTGGGCGCTTCGCTGGAGACCAAGTCATGGGTATTATCAAGAACTTCCGATCGTACGATCTGTAACAAGACCCCTCCGTCAGCTATCGAGGCAGAAGTAGAGAACAGTGTCGGGCGCGATGCGGAATTTGCATCACTTCCCTGTACCTTGGTGTCACAGTATCAAGTATGACTGTAATTTTTGCACTTACTTTAAACCCTCGGGAGGTTGAGTTCACATGTCGTTTGTCAACGATTTCGACGTCTTACGCATAGGTCGGTTGCCGGAACCGACTCGGCAACTCTAACTCACGCGGAACAGGCTGCCCACTCTCTTTGAGCATTTCGTGAAGCTCGCTTGCGATTACACACTCAATTGTCAAGAACGCAGTCACTGCGCCTCCAACACGATTTTCTCTGCCGTCATTGGCAACCTCTCGCCGCCTTCCGGTGCGTCCACATCGATGAATGTAGTCTTCGATTGTGTGCGGCATGTCGAAAATAATTATATGGTCAACGTCTTGAAAATCCAAACCACGAGAAACGAGGTCGGTAGCAACCAGAACATCGACAAAGCCCTCCCGGAAGGCTTTAAGGGCCTGGAATCGATATGCCTGGGGCTGGTCACCGTGAAAAGAAGCAACATGAAACTGTTCGCCTTGTAGTATGCGCGTCACAAATTCGACACTCTCGTGCGAGTTGCAAAACACGAGCACTGGAGGTCTGGGAATGGAACGTAGCACTTCCAGCAGCTTTGATTTCTTCTCGGCAAACCGCATAAACATGACATGCTGCGCAACACCCTCAATACTCGACGCATCCCATTGTGTTATGGGCTTGGCAGCAATGGATCCCGATCCGCTGGTGCCCATACCCACTCGGATGGTCACCGGATGTACGACTGCGGATCGTGCGATTCGGTCCAAGAAGTGAGGCATCGTGGCCGAGAAGAGCAGCGTTTGTCGTTGTCCATCGTTATTGCACACATGCAGAATCTGCCGCAATTGCTGCTCTAGCTCAGTCTCAAGTAATCGATCTATCTCATCAATGACCAAGTAGGATACGCTTTGAAGCGTAAGAATCGGTGGTGTTTTCATGCCAAGCAGATGTAGCAATCTACCTGGAGTCGCCACAAGCGCCGCGAGCTCATATGCTTGTGCTTGCAGCCACATAATTTGCTGCTGGACGGGTATACCACCGCATATCCCAACTACCGGTAGTGGACGCAAGCCTGCGGCTAAAGAAGAGTATGGATGCTGGTAGGGCTGCTGAGCTTGGAGCATTGGGAACGATAGCAACTCGTGCAGCACTTGGTCCATCAGCTCTCTCGTCGGCACGACTACCAACGCAAATGGAGAGGCGATCACCGGGCCAGCATATATCGGGGCTTGCCATTGCGGCTGATAAAGTCGTTTGTACGCCATCGCAAGCAGCGGCAGCATGTACGCGAGGGTCTTGCCGCTGCCCGTCGCAGCCAGAGCGATCACGTCTCTTCCTTGCAGAATGCTGGGGATCGCCTGGGCCTGGATCTCCGTCGGCTCTCGCAGTCCTCGAGCGCTGAGCGTCCTTCGCACATGCCAACCAACGTCAAATCACAGCCCATGAGTCCACGGTTGGGAGACGCGGAGCTCACTGCAGCACCGTCGGGGGCAGCGCCATGGCCTGGAACGAGCGCTGCACCGGCAGCACGGCGCCTCCATCCACGCGGACGCCTCTCTCGAGCCGCGCCCACTGCTCCTCCTGCGCTTCTTCCTCTCGGCGCTCGTCGATCGGGGGCGGCGGGCCCGGCGGCAGCGGAGGCAGCAGCTCCTCGAGGTTGCTGCTGGGCGTGGGCGGCGCTTCTGGCTCCGCTGGGGCCCCGGAAGGCTCCGCAGGCGCGTCGGCTTGGGCCTCGGCCGCCGGTTCCGATGTCTTCCGGCGCTTGCGCCGCGCAACGTACGCGCGTACGGCGTCGCCTTGACCTTGGCCTTGGCCGTCCATGGCTTTTCTACAAGTGGAGGAAAGCGGCGCAGCATACAAAAAGCAAGTGTTTTATTGGCGGTTGCGGCCTACCTAGCCGCCCGCCGACTGCCGACTGCCGACTGCCGACTGTCGCCGCGGCAGCTAGCCGAACATGCGTGCGGCTGTCCGCGAGACGATGCCGAGGATCTCCTCGATCTCGTCCTCGGCGAAGCGCTTGTGCAGGCTCGGGATGAGCGCCACGGCCTCCTCGACCTCCTCCGGGTTCAGGTTGGACAGGCACGCGATCTCGAACTCCTCCAGGCGCACCTCGACCACCTGGCCGTCCTCCTCGCGCTGGAACGCGAGCGACATGAGCGCTCTGCGGTCGATAAAGGAAACGTCAGCCCACCGGCAGCTCGCCTCTCAGCTGCTCATACAGCAGCAACAGCAGCAACAGCAAGAACGCAGCAATAGCAGACAGCGGACGCACTCGCGCAGCTCCGTGACGGACGCCTGGTTGGCCACGGGGTCCTTGGTGCCGCTGAAGCGCTGCACGTATGAGTAGGTCTTCTGGAAAACGCTGCGCAGCCCCTGAGTCGGTCAGCGCGCCCCCATGAACGCTCGCAGCCGCCTCCAGACAAACCTCGTGAGCTGCTTTTCCTGGTTCTCGTAGTCGGACTTCTGCTTCTCGAGGATGACGGCCACCTCGGCGTTCGATAGGCACGTCTCGTGGCGGAAGTCGTCGCCCAGGTTCAGCTCCGCCGCGTCCTCCGTGTCCACCACGTGCTGCGGGTTGGCCGACATGCTCGCTGGAGGTGACAGTAGTCGCTCCGATGGCCAAGTGGCGCCCGGTGTCGGATCGACAGCCACAACTGTACTTGGTTTCGCTATGCCTCCGCGACCACTTGGGCCCACTATACCCACCGAAGCTTCACTCCTCGACGCGAACATGATGTGGCAAACGAGTGGCGCGCGCCTCCAGGCGCCGGCGCGGCGCTTCCTGTCGGCCAAGGCGGGCGCCGGCGGGCTCTCGGGTGCGCTCTAGGCGGCTGACGGCCGCTGTCCGCGCCCAACGCTGACTTTTCGGCTCCGCAGGCCCCAAGATCACGGGCGTGCTGCGCTTCTACAAGGACGTGGGCGTCAAGGAGGTCGCGGCCGAGGGCGCCCGGCCGCTCTACGCCGTGACGCTGGACGGCAAGACGGTCAAGACGCCCAGCCGCATCCCGTTGCGGCTGCCCAGCCGGTCGCTCGCCTTCGCCGTCGCCCACGAGTGGGACGCGCAGGAGCACAGCATCCGGCCGGCCACCATGCCCATGATGACGCTCGCGTCCACGGCGCTCGACCTGGAGCAGAGCGCGGGGGCCGAGGACATCATCTCGGAGATGCTGCACTACTTCCACACGGACACGGTCTGCTACCAGGTGACAGCCGACCAGCAGGACAAGCTCGCCGCGTTGCAGCACAAGAAGTGGAACCCGCTGCGCAAGTGGTTCGCCGAGCTCTTCGACGGCGAGGTCGACGTCAGCCACGGCACCATCAACCCGCTCGCACACGACGCGCGCATCGTCAGCAACGTGCGCGACCACCTCACCAAGGTCGGTCCCGATTGAAAATTGGCAAAGTGAGTCCAAGGCCTCACGTTACATTGCGCTCGTCTCGCAGCTTGACTTTTTCGAGCTGGCGTCGCTCCGCTGCATCACAAAGGAGTGCAAGGTGCGCTTGTAGTGTCATTCCCAATGCGGCCCAACATGTCATTGCTAACGAGGCCAACGGGTGCTGCAGTCGCTGATCACCGCGATGGCGCTCTTCAAGCGCCACATCTCGGCGAGCGAGGCCATGGAGCTGTCGCGCGTTGAGGAGGAGTTCCAGATCGGCCGCTGGGGTCTCGTCGAGGGCGGCCACGACCTCGACCGCGTCAACTGCCGCGTGAATCTCTCGAGCGCCTCGTTCCTGCTCTGGCTGCTGCAGAACAAACACTGAGCGAGTCCGCCAATTGGTTGCTGTAAGCATCGACTACAGCGCCGTAGACGCCAGCGAAGCTAATACAGGGAGGCAGACTGAGCAGAAGGCTTGTTGGTGTCATGGCAACTTGTCATAGCCCTACGGTATCCTGTGTTGATCCATTTTTCCAGGTTTGGTATGGGGTTTGACAGGCAAAACCCGCATACAAAATCCAAGATCAGTATTCCAGACTTTCAAACCTCTCAAATCCCGCCGGGAAGAACCAGCGGCGGCCGATGGACGACGACATCGAGGCGCTGATGCCGCGCACCAGGTGCGGCTGCTCTGCTGACGAGGGAAAG